>SJXQ01001827.1:0-11425 GCA_006408695.1 Aepyceros melampus | reverse complement strand
GGGAAGGGGTGGGGGGATGGGGGGGATGTGTAACCATATGCCAGGATTCTGAATTTCTCCTACTACTTATGCTAATGGCAAAGCTGCCAGGGCACATGGTCTATATTCCAAACAGCAGGTGGCAATCTGACCAAATGTTTTTCTACCAAGTAATGAGGGTCACCAGATTTGTAGCCTGAAATATCTGAGTCCTCACTGACCAAAGTCCCACCTCTTTCACTCAGCCAATTCCACATTTTAGAATCTTACTTGCAGTATCCCCTTCCAGATAGAAATTTCTATTTCAGGTGAAATGAATTCAGCTGCAGCTACTGAATAAATCAGCAGGAAAATGGTTGCCTACCACCCCACTCACAGAAGCAGCTCTGGAGACAGATTTGCCACTAGTAATAAATAGTGTTTCTTACACTCTGGTTATGTCAATTTCCTTGAAGAGCAGCTTAAATGCATGATATAATGTATTCCTCAAAATAAGGCAGTGAGTGGTAAGTTAGTATTCCCATTTCACTGATGAGCAAATTGAAGCTCAGAACCTAAATGACTTGCTCAGTTTTACCCATTTACTAAGTTTTGGAGTTGGGATTTGAATCTAGATTTGAGTGATGGAAAAAAACTGGTGCTTCTTAGCATTTGATCATTTTAATCATCAAATCTGTGTTTGGGGTATAAGTATATCACAGAAGAAAAAAAGAACTACAGTGCAAGTCAGTGTGCCTCTAGCCACATGAGGCACTTTGTGGAAAGCCCAGAACAGAGCCTGCACTCCTGTCCTGAGCTGCATTTGCACATGGACACCACCACACAATGGGTGATATTTTTAATCTGAGGACACTGCTCAGGATGAAAACATTATCAGAAAATAATGAGTTGGGCTCTGCCAAGCATATGCTTCGTTCCTGAGCCAAGTGTATGTAATCACTGCCAAAAGCTCCTTCAGGCCACTAAATCACCAAAATAAGACCCCAGATTCAGGGCACAGCAGCCAGGCACCTGAACCAGATGCCTGAGACAGTCTCCAGGAGAGGCCAGTGTGTTTCCTCACTTTCTCCACCAGCCTTGGGGGCCATCCAGCAATGCCTTCTGCAGGGGCCTGAAAGACAGAGTCCTCGCAACTGTGACTCTTGCTTCCTTGGGAAATAAGATATGCTTTCTTGGCTTGAATTGTTGTTATTGCTTCTCATATCCACAACTCCCTTAGATCAAAAGATAGCATGGCAGCTGCTGCCCTCCTGGGCACCAAGAGAGACATGAGCTGCCCTCTAGGGCTCCAGGGGTGCTCACAAGCTGCCACTGCTTCCAGGAACCCAGGAGTGGGCACCAGCCACTGCATCCACACACCCTTGTCAAGGGAATAATGGCCAGTACATGCTGAGGAAAGAGGCAGCAAGCATCCATACTAAAAACAGCCCTCACGCCAAAAATATTAAATCCACACAAGCTACACAGGGCTGCTTGCATATATAAATATCCCTCCAAGACCACAGTAGATAATTGCTTCTTCTAAACTCACAGAGTAAAAGAAATAGAAATAAAATGAAGAAGCAGAGGAATCACTCCCAGTTAAAAAAACCAAGAGAATTCCTCTCAAAGAATAAACAATGAAACAGATCTCTCCAATCTATTAGATCCCAAGTTCAATAAAGAAGGTAATAAAAATACTGAAGGCTATTGACAGAAATGCAGAGTACTATACAAAGGATCTAGAAACTATAAAGAAGAGCCAAGGAAAATCAGAAAACACATTTGCAGAGAGAAAACAGACCTTAAGGCAATGAATAGCATAATGAATAATACAGAAGAATGAATAAGTAATGGGGAAGATAGAACAATGGAAATCATCAAATCAGAACAGCAAACAGAAAGTCAAATGAAAAAAATGAAAGCAATAGAAGAGACCTATGAGATAATACAAAGCATGACAATTTACACTTAATAGGGATCCTGGAAGAGGAAGAAAGAGAAAAGGGGACCAAAAATATACTTGAAGAAATTATGGCTGAAAATTTTCCCAAACCTGAATAAGAAGGAAACAGAAATCCAGATAAGGAAGCACATAGGGTTCCAAACAAGATAAATCCAAACAGACCTACACCAAAACATATTATAATAAAAATGGCAAGATTTAAAGAGGATTCTAAAGCCAGCAAGAGGAAAAACAGTTAGTTAAAAGGGAACCCTCATATGGTTATCAGCTGATTTCTGTACAGAAACATTTTAGGACAGAAGAGAGAAACAAGATATATTCAAACTCCTGAAATGGAAAAAAATGGCAACTTGGAATACTTTACCCACAAGATTATCATTTAGAATAGAAGGAGAGATAAAGAAATTCTTAGACATGTAGAAGTTAAAAGAATATAGCAATACTAAGCCTATTCTAAAAGAAATATTGGAAGGTTTTCTCTAAAGAGAAAAGAAGCAAGAATCTATAGGAAAGAGAAAATTACACTTGAAAAGTAAATCATTTAAACTAGTACACAGATTTTTTTTTATAAAAATATTTTTGTGAAAATGATAACCACAATGAATAGTAAAGGATAAACAAAAAGATGTAAGAGGACATCAAAATTATAAAATGTGGAGAAGGGGTGTAAGAAAAAGTAGATTTTTAAAAATTATTTTTAAAGAATACGTTTGACTATCAGTCTAAAACAAGTAGATATAGGAAGAAGTTAACCCACTCAAAAAAACAAGGTAGCCACAAATAAAAACATACAGTAAGTAAAAAAAAAAAGGAAAAAATTAAAAAATCATCAAACCACACAAACAAGAAACACAAAATCAACTGGAAAACTAATTTAAAATGCCAGTGAATACATATATGTAAAGAATTACCTTAAATATCAATGAACAAAATACTCCAATCAAAAGATACAAAGTGGCAGATTGAATAATAAAACAAGAACCCACAATATGCTACCTGCAAGAGATCCACTGTAAGGCACACAACACACCATAGATTGAAAGTGAGGGAATGGAAAATGATATTTCATGTTAATGGAAACAAGAAGAAAGCAGGAGCTGCAATACTCAGATCAAATAGACAAAATAAAAGTTTTAACAAAGTCTAAAGAAAAATAAAAAGGGACACTAATGATAAAAGGATCAATATAAGAAGAGGACTTTACACTCATCAACATATATGCACCTAACATAGGAGCACCCAAATACATAAAAGAAATACACAGATATAAAGGGATAAACTGATAGGAATACAATGATAGTAGGAAACATCAACACCCCACCCATATAAACAGACATATCTTCTAGACAGAAAATCAATAAAGCAACAGAGATCCTAAATGATCAAATAGAACAGTTAGACTTAATTGATTTTTCAGGACATTACACCCCAAAAAAAAAAAAAAAACACCAGAATACACATTCTTTTCAAGTGCACATGGAACATTCTATAAGACTGACCACATACTAGGGCTCAATAAAAGGTACAAAAAATTTAAGAGTATAGAAATTATTTTAAGCATCTTTTCTGACCAAAAAAGCATAAACTAGAAATCAACAAGTAGAAAATGAGCGAGGAAAAATTGATTACATGGAGACTAAATACTATGTCACTAAAAACCAATAGTCAACAATGAAGTCAAAGGGGAAGTAAAAAATACCTTGAGACAAATGACAATGAAAACACAACTATATAAAATCCATCAGATGCAGCAAAAGAAGTCCTTAGAGGGAAGATTATAGCAATACAGATCTTCCTCAAAAAACAAGAAAAATCTCAAACAATCTAACCTAATTTCAATCAATTATTCTAATGTTTAAAAGAATTAGAAAGAACTAGTGAAACAATAAGACAGCAGAAGGCAGAAAATAATAAAGATCAGAAAGCAAATAAGATTTGCAAAAAAAGAAAAGAGGCAGGAACACTCCCAAATACATTCTATGAAGGCACCATCACCCTGATATCAAAACCAGAAAAAGACACCACAAAAAAATAAAATTATGGACTAATATTCTTTCATAAATATATTAATAGATGCAGGCTTCCCTAGTGGCTCAGACAGTAAAGAATCTGCCTGTAATGTGGGAGATTCAGGTTCAATTCCTAGGTGGAGAAGATCCCCTGGGAAAGGAAAGGCAACCCACTCCAATATTCTTGCCTGGAGAATCCCATGGACAGAGAAGATGGGCGGGCTACAGTTCGTAGGGTCACAAAGAGTCAGACACAACTGAGCGACTAACACTTCCACTTCATTAGCAGAGGCAAAAATTCTCAACAACATATCAACAAACCAAATCCAACATCACATAAAAAAACATCATAAACCACAACCAAGTGGGATTCATCCCAAGTTCTCAAGGGTGGTTCAACATACTGATCATGTAATGTACCACATCAAAAAAAAAAAAAAAGAAAAGAAAGACAAAAATTGCATGGTCATCTTAATAGATGCAGAAAAGAATTTGATAAAATTCAACATCTACTCACGATAAACTCTTACCAAAGTGGGCATGTCTACATAATAAAAGGTATTTATTATTGATACAAACCTGGTGCCAACATAATACTCAATGGTGAAAAGTTGAAAGCCTTCCCACTAAAATCTGGAACAAGACAAGGATGCCCACTTTCACTACCTCTATTTAACATAGTGTTGGAAGTCCTAGCCACAGCAATCAAACAAATAAACAGAAATAAAAAGTATCCAAAGTGGTAGGAAAGTGGTAAAACTCATTAAAAGCAGTTGATATTATATATAGAAAATCCTAACGACTCCACACAAAACTACTAGAATTAAAAAAAGAATTCAGCAAGATAGCAGGATACAAGATTAACATACAGAAATTAGTTCCATTTCTTTACACTAACAATAAAATATAAGAAATGAAATGTAAAAAATCAAAATTTTAAAAATTGTAAGCCCCAAAATGAAACTCTTAGTAATAAATGTGACCAAGAAGGTGAAAGACTTATACATAAGAAGTATACATTAATATAGGAAATGGAAGATGATTCAAAGAAATAGAAAAATACCTCTTGCTTTTAAATTGAAAGAATTAATATTGTTAAAATGGCCATACTACCCAAAACAAAACAATCTAAAGATTTAATGTAGATCCCCTGGAGAAGGGGATGGCTATTCACTTCGTATTCTAACCTGGAGAATTTCCATGGACAGAGGAGCCTCTTGGGCTATAGTATAGGGGGTTGGAAAGTGAGCAAATAACACTTTGACTTTTTCAGTATCAATTATTTATATTTTTCACAGAACTAGAACAAATAAGCCTAAATCTTATATGGAACTACAAAAGACCTAGAATTGCCAAAGAAATCCTGAGGAAAAAGAACAAAGCAAGAAGCATAATCCTACCAGATTTCAAAAAATATTACAAAGCTACAGTAATCAAAACAGTATGGTACTGGCACAAACAGACATAAGGATAAATGGCAAAGAATACAGTTTAGAAGTAAACCCACACAGCTATGGTGAAGTATTCTTCCACAAAGGAGGCAACAGTATACAATGAGAGAAACATAGTCTCTTCAGCACATGGTGCTGGGAAAGCTAGACAGCTGCATATAAATCAATGAAGTCGGAATACAGTCTCAAGCCATATACAAAAATAAACTTAAAATAGCTCAAAGACTTAAATATAAGACATGACACTGTAAAACTCCTAGAAGAGAACATAACCAAAACATTCTCTGACATAAATCATACCAATGTTTTCTTAGGTTAGTCTCCCAAGGCAATGGAAATAACAAAAACAAACAAATGGGACCTAATCAAACTTAGAAGTTTTAATACAGCAAAGGTAAGCTTAAGCAAAATGAAAAGACAACCTACAGAATGAGAGAAAACATTTGCAAATGATGCAACCAACAAGAGCTTAATTTCCAAGATAGGAGGCAGTCCTAAGATGGCAGAGGAGTAAGATGGGGAGACCACTTTCCCCCCAACAAATTCATCAAAAGAACATTTAAACGCTGAGTAAATTCCACAAAATAACTTCTGAATGCTGGCAGAAAGGCAGCCCATTGTCTTTGAAAGGAGGTAGGAAAAAATATAAAAGACAAAAAGAGAGACAAAAGAGGTAGGGACAAAGCTCCAACCTGGGAAGGGAGTCTTAAAAAGAGAGAAGTTTCCAAACACCAGGAAACACTCACTGCAAGTCTGTGGCGAGCCTTGGAACCACAGAGGGCAATATACCTGGGAGGAAAAATAAATAAATAATTAAAACCCACAGATTACAAGCCCAACAGTAACTCCCCTGGTGGAGAAACAGCGCAGACACCTATACCCGCCACTAGCAAGTGGAGGCTGGGCAGGGAGGCGCGGGCTGCGTTGCTTAGAGTAAGGACCAGGCCTGAATGCCCCGAGGCCAATCTGAGGGAACTAACTTGGGCTAGCAAACCAGACTGTGGGATAGCTACCACGCGAAAAGCCCTAACCTAAGACACCACCAGGCCAGCTCACAGAACAAAGGACTGAACAGAGATAGCTGGCTGCAGACCATCCCTCTCCGGTGACAGGCAGCCAGAGCCAGAAGGGGGCAATCGCAGCCCCAGAGAGGCATTATCTACCAAACTGCAAGCAGGCTTCTTTGCTAAGATTTCTTGAGGTTCTGGATGGTCAACATCCGCCTGAGAAGGCGCGCTGGTTGTACACCCAGAAAACTGAGCGGCAGGGATGAGGGAGACGGTAAGTCACAGCAACCGCGCTCACCAAACACTTCATCACCTGAGCTGCTAGGACCTGGGAAGGGCACAAAACGCAGGCCCAACCAAATCTGCACCTCTGAGGACTACCCGAGTGCCTGAACCTGAGCGGCTTAGACCTGGGAGATGCATGCAGCCCAAGGCTGGCCTCAGACAGTCCCCTGCAGAGCAACCTAGAGCCTGAGCAGTGTGGGCAGAGAGGGCATGCGTGCTGTGAGTGGGGGGCAGGCCCAGTGTGGCTGAGACACTGTGAGTATAGGCCAGTGTTATTTGTTTGCAGCATCCCTCCCTCCCCACAGCGTGACTGAACAAGTGAGACTAAAACAGTGTCCACCACCACCCCTTCGTGTCAGGGTGGAAATCAGACACTGAAGAGACCAGCAAACAGAAGAAGCTAAAACAGAGGGAACCATCTTGGAAGTGACAGGTGCAATAGATTAAAACCCTGTCGTTAGTACCGACTACATAGGAAGGGTCCTATAGATCTTGAGAAATATAAGCCGGACCAAGGAACTAGCTGAAAATGAACTGACCCCACACTGCCCACAACACCACCAGAGAAAGTCCTGGATATATTTTTACTATTTTTACTATCTTTTTTTTTTTTAAATTTTAAGTCCTCTGCTGCTGCTAAGTCACTTCAGTCGTGTCCGACTCTGTGTGACCCCATAGACGGCAGCCCACCAGGCTCCCCTATCCCTGGGATTCTCCAGGCAAGAACACTGGAGTGGGTTGCCATTTCCTTCTCCAATGCATATTACTCCTTTAATTTTCATTTTTATAACCTACTATTACTTTGCAAAAAAAAAAAAAAAGAGAGAGACCCTATTTTTTAAAGCAAACTTCATATATATATATATATATATATATATATATTTTTGTGACTTTTTTTCTTTTGTTTAATATTATATTTTTGAAAATCCAACCTCTACTCTAGATTTTTAATCTTTGCTTTTTGGTATTTGTTATCAATTTTATACCTTTAAGAACCCAATCTTTAGTACCCATTTTTACTTGGGAGCAAGATTACTGGCTTGACTGATCTCTCCTCCTTTGGACTTTTCTTTTTCTCCACCAGGTCACTTCTCTCTCCTCCCTCCCCCTCTACCCAACTCTGTGAATCTCTTTGTGTGTTCCAGATGGTGGAGAACACTTAGGGAACTGGTTACTGGCTGGATCTGTCTCTCTCCTTTTGATCCCCCCCTCCTTTATTCTCCTGGCCACCTCTGTCTCCTTCCTCCCTCTTCTCTTCTCTGTATAACTCTGTGAACATCTCTGAGCAGTCCAGACTGTGGAGAGCACATAAGGAAGTGATTACTGGCTAGGTTGCTCTCTCCTCTTTTGATTCCACCTAATCTCATTCAGGTCACCTCTAACTCCCTCTTCCTCTTCTCTTCTCCATGTAACTCTGTGAAACTCTCTGGGTGTCCCTCACTATGGAGAAAATTTTCATCTTTAAACTAGATGTTTCATCAACGGTGCTGTATAGATGGAGAAATCCTGAGGCTACTGTAAAAATAAGACTGAAAACCAGAAGCAAGAGGCTTAAGTCCAAATCCTGAGAACACTGGAGAACTCCTGACTCCAGGGAACATTAATCGACAGGAGCTCATCAAATGCCTCCATACCTACACTGAAACCAAGCACCACCCAAGGGCCAACAAGTTCCAGAGCAAGACATACCACGCAAATTCTCCAGCAACACAGAAACACAGCCCTGAGCTTCAATATACAGGCTGCCCAAAGTTACTCCAAACCCATTGACATCTTATAACGCATTACTGGATACTTCATTGCACTCCAGAGAGTAGAAATCCAGCTCTGCCCACCAGAACACCGACACAAGCTTCACTAACCAGGAAACCTTGACAAGCTACCTGTACAACCCCACCCACAGTGAGGAAACTCCACAATAAGAGAACTCTACAAACTGCAGAATACAGAAAGGCCACCCTGAACTCAGCAATATAAACAAGATGAAGAGACAGAGGAATACCCAGCAGGTAAAGGAACAGGATAAATGCCCACCAAACCAAACAAAAGAGGAAGAGATTGGGATCTAGCTGATAAAGAATTCCAAATAATGATAGTGAAAATCCAAAATCTTGAAATAAAAATGGAATCACAGATAAATAGCCTGGAGACAAGGATTGAGAAGATGCAAGAAAGGTTTAACAAGGACCTAGAATAAATTTAAAAAGAGTCAATATATACTGAATAATGCAATAAATAAGATCAGAAACACTGTGGAGGGAACAAATAGTAGAATAACAGGCAGAAGATAGGATTAGTAATGTAGAAGATATAATAGTAGAAACAAATGATTCAGAGAGGAAAAAAGAAAAATTACTTAAACCTCCAGGACAATGTTAAATGCCTCAGCATTCGAATCATAGGAGTCCCAGAAGAAGAAAAATAGAAAGACCATGAGAAAATACTTGAGGAGCTAATAGTTGAAAACTTCCCTAAAATGGGGAAGGAAATAATCACCCCAGTCCAAGAAACCCAGAGATTTCCAAACAGGATAAACCCAAGGCAAAACACCCCAAGACACAGATTAATCAAATTAACAAAGATCAAACACAAAGAACAAATATTAAAAGCAGCAAGGGAAAAACAGCAAATAACACACAAGGGGATTCCCATAAGGATAACAGCTGATCTGTCAATAGAAACTCTTCAGGCCAGGAGGGAATGGCAAGACATACTTAGAGTGATGAAAGAAAATAACCTACAGCTCAGATTACTCTACCTAGCAAGGATCTCATTCAAATATGAAGGAGAACTCAAAAACTTTATAGACAAGCAAAAGCTGAGAGAATTCAGCACCACCAAACCAGCTCTCCAACAAATGCTAAAGGATTTTCTCTAAACAGGAAACACAAAAAGAGTGTATAAACTTGAACCCAAAACAATAAAGTAACTGGCAACGGGATCATACTTATCAATAATTACTTAAACATAAATGGGTTGAATGCCCCAACCAAAAGAAAAAGACTGGCTGAATAGATACAAAAACAAGACCCCTATATATGTTGTCTACAAGAGACCCACCTCAAAACAGGGGACACATACAGACTGAAAGTGAAGGGCTGGAAAAAGATATCCCATGCAAATAGAGACCAAAAGAAAGCAGGAGTTGCAATACTCATATCAGATAAAAGAGACTTTAAAACAAAGGCTGTGAAAAGAGACAAAGAAAGACACTATATCATGATCAAATTATCAATCCAAGAAGAAGATATAACAATTATAAATATGTATGCACCCAACATAGGAGCACCACATTATGTAAGACAAATGCTAACAAGTATGAAAGGGGAAATTAACAGTAACACAATAATAGTGGGAGACTTTAATATCCCACTCACAACTATGGATAGATCAACTAAACAAGGAAACACAAACTTTAAATGATACACTAGACCAGTTAGATCTAATTGATATCTATAGGACATTTCACCCCCAAACAATGAATTTCACCTTTTTCTCAAGTGCACATGGAACCTTCTCAGGATACAACACATCCTGGGCCATAAATCTACCCTTGGTAAATTCAAAAAAATCGAAATCATTCCAAGAAACTTTTCTGACCACATTGCAGTAAGATCTCAATTACAGGAGAAAAACTATTAAAAATACCAACATATGGAGGCTGAACAACATGCAGCTGAATAACCAACAAATCACAGAAGAATTCAAAAGAAAAATAAAAATATGCATAGAAACAAATGAAAATGAAAACACAACTCAAAACCTGTGGGACACTGTACAAGCAGTGCTAAGGGGAAGGTTCATAGCATTACAGGCATATCTCAAGAAACAAGTAAAATAAATAACCTAACTCTACACCTCAAGCAACTAGGAAAGGAAGAAATGAAGAACCCCAGGGTTAGTAGAAGGGAAGAAATCTTAAAAATTAGGGCAGAAATAAACGCAAAAGAAACAAAAGAGATCATAATAAGAATCAACAAAGCAAAAGCTGGTTCTTTGAAAGGATAAATAAAATTGACAAACCATTAGCCAGACTCATCAAGAAACAAAGGGAGAAAAATCAAATCAATTAAAATTAGAAATGAAAAGGGAGAGATCACAACAGACAACACAGAAATACAAAGGATCATAAGAGACTACTATCAGCAATTATATGACAATAAAATGGACAACTTGAAAGAAATGGCCAAATCCTTAGAAAAGTACTACTTTCCAAAACTGAACCAGGAAGAAATACAAAATCTTAACAGACCGAGCACAAGCACAGAAATTGAAACTGTAATCAGAAATCTCCCAGCAAACAAAAGCCCAGGTCCAGACAACTTCACAGCTGAATACTACCAAAAATTTCGAGAAGAGCTAACACCTATTCTACTCAAACTCTTCCAGAAAATGGCAGAGGAAGGTAAACTTCCAAATTCATTCTATGAGGCCACCATCACCTTAATACCAAAACCTGACAAAGATGCCACAGAAAAGAAAACTACAGGCCAATATCACTGATGAACATAGATGCAAAAATCCTTAACAAAAATTCTAGCAATCAAAATCCAACAACACATTAAAAAGATCATACACCATGACCAAGTGGGCTTTATCCCAGGGATGCAAGGATTCTTCAATATCTGAAAATCAATCAGTGTAATACACCACATTAACAAATTGAAATATAAAAGCCATATGATTATCTCAATAGATGCAGAGAAGGCTTTCGACAAAATTCAACATTCATTTATGATTCAGTTCAGT
>SJXQ01001825.1:154745-233374 GCA_006408695.1 Aepyceros melampus | reverse complement strand
GGCAAAGCAATGTCTCTGCTTTTGAATATATTATCTAGGTTGGTCATAACTTTTCTTCCAAGGAGTAAGCGTCTTTTAATTTCATGGCTGCAATCACCATCTGCAGTGATTTAGAAAAATAAAGTCTGACACTGTTTCTACTGTTTCCCCATCTATTTCCCATGAAGTGATGGGACCAGATGCCATGATCTTCGTTTTCTGAATGTTGAGCTTTAAGCCAACTTTTTCACTCTCCTCTTTCACTTTCATCAAGAGGCTTTTTAGCTCCTCTTCACTTTCTGCCATAAGGGTGGTGTCATCTGCGTATCTGAGGTGATTGATATTTTTCCTGGCAATCTTGATTCCAGCTTGTGTTTCTTCCAGACCAGCATTTCTCATGATGTACTCTGCATAGAAGTTAAATAAGCAGGGTGACAATATACAGTCTTGATGTACTCCTTTTCCTATTTGGAACCAGTCTGTTGTTCCATGTCCAGTTCTAACTGTTGCTTCCTGACCTGCATACAGATTTCTCAAGAGGCAAGTTAGGTGGTCTGGTATTCCCATCTCTTTCAGAATTTATCTACTCACTATTCTTTCTACATTTTTCTTTCTAAAAACTCCTGTCAGAAGTAGATGCACCTCTTCCTGTTCCTCCTGCTAAATACACCTAAGAAAACTTGGATCACGTGTAAAGTGAACATCAAAGGATTGAAAAGCAAAAAGAAGAAGGCAGAGCATTGGGGACCTCAGCACTTTCAGACAACAAGGGTAGTGGGCTATATTTTTGCCGTATTGGGTGCTGGAGAGGTCAGCCATCCAGAAACATGATGGGCATAAACAAGAAAAGACCCAAGAAAAGTTAGCTCATTTTGCACTAAAAACTAGGAAGAAAAGCCTAGCAAAATAGAAAACTTTTAAACAATAATACTCAGCCCCAACAAGACTTGGCCTGACCCCTACCTCATCCCTCATCATAGTCTAGGGCATCTAGACTTCACTCTTGCCTGATTGAATGAGGTGTTTCTCTGCCCACCACCCACCAGGGTGATATTAGAGAAGGCCAATTATGAAGACAAGATTTCAACCCACAGACAGTAACGAGGAAACTCTCACCATGTGGGGCTCCTACACTCCCCCCATGACTTATTGGTAGTGAGTCATGTCTCACTTCTCCCCTCCTTTCTGCACTGGTCTCAAAGGAAACCTAGAGGACAGCCAGAACTTGCACTGTTTTTCAGAGGTAATGGAGTCCCCCCACCTTTCCGGTGTCAGTGGAAGCCCTGTGGGGAATCTGGACTCCTGACCTCACCTGGCAATAATAGCAAGGTGATGCTTCCCTTTTCCACTCATGAAGCATCATAGAAGGCCTGTTAAACAAGATTTAAACAAAAGCTTGACTCTTAAAACATAACACCCCAAATAGCCACCTCATAATTGAAATCACACCTCATAACATGAGTGAGGAAAATCTCAATTGGAATAAGAAAACAGAATCAGTGGATGCCACCACTGGGATGGTATAGCTGTTGGAATTATCTGATAAAGATTGTAATGCAGTCATCAGAAAAATGATTTGGGTGAGCGATTACAAAGAAACAACGGAAATGAAAAAACAGAGAGTCTCAATAGAGAATAGAAGATATAAAGAAAAGCCAAATGGACTTTTTTTTTTTAATTTGAAATATACAACTAAAGTGAAAAACTCATGGATGAACTCAACAGCAGAATGGAGAGGACAGAAGGAAGACTCAATGAACTTGATGACAGAACAATAAAAATCACCCAATCCGAACAGACAAAAATAGACTAGGACAGTAAAAAAGGAAAGAAAGAAAAGGAAAAAGAGAAAATAAAAGAAACAAAGCGAAAACCCAGTGACTCCAGTATCTTAAATATTGCAACAGAAGATTTAACATTTGTTTGATTCAAGTCCAAAGGGCAGATGTAAGAGACAGCTAAAAAAGTATTGGAAAAAATTTAAGGGCTGAAAATTTCTCAGATTTAGACAAATAAACAAATGAAAAACCCATAAAGCCTATAGATTCAAGAAGCTAGGAAAACTCAGAATAAACTCAAAGAAATCCATGCCAAGACACATAATAGTCAAACTTCTAAAAAGCAAGCAAAGAAAAAAATACTGAGAGCACTATGGCACTTTACCTTTAAGGGAAAGCAAGTTTAATGACAGTGCTTTTAAGTTAATCAAAAGGTCAAGGTTAAAAGTCAGCAATGATAATTCATATTGGTAGAATGTGTCCTTGATATGATGGGGTTCAGTTCAGTTCAGTTCAGTCGCTCAATCATGTCCGACTCTTTGCAACCCCATGAATCGCAGTACGCCAGGCCTTCCTGTCCATCACCAACTCCTGGAGTTCACTCAGACTCACGTCCATTGAGTCCATGATGCCATCCAGCCATCTCATCCTCGGTCGTCCCTTTCTCCTCCTGCCCTCAATCCCTCCCAGCATCAGGGTCTTTTCCAATGAGTCAACTCTTCGCATGAGGTGGCCAAAGTACTGGAGTTTCAGTTTTAGCATCATTCCTTCCAAAGAAATCCCAGGGTTGATCTCCCTCAGAATGGACTGGTTGGATCTCCCTGCAGTCCAAGGGACTCTCAAGAGTCTTCTCCAACACCACAGTTCAAAAGCATCAGTTCTTCTGTGCTCAGCTTTCTTCACAGTCCAACTCTCACATCCATACATGACCACAGGAAAAACCATAGCCTTGACTAGATGGACCTTAGTCAGCAAAGTAATATCTCTGCTTTTGAATATACTATCTAGGTTGGTCATAACTTTTCTTCCAAGGAGTAAGCGCCTTTTAATTTCATGGCTGCAGTCACCATCTGCAGTGATTTTGGAGCCCAAAAAAACCAAAGACTGACACTGTTTCTACTGTGTCCCCATCTATTTCCCATGAAGTGATGGGGCCAGATGCCATGATCTTCNCATACATGACCACAGGAAAAACCATAGCCTTGACTAGACGGACCTTAGTCGGCAAAGTAATGTCTCTGCTTTTGAATATACTATCTAGGTTGGTCATAACTTTTCTTCCAAGGAGTAAGCGCCTTTTAATTTCATGGCTGCAGTCACCATCTGCAGTGATTTTGGAGCCCAAAAAAACAAAGTCTGACACTGTTTCCACTGTTTCCTCATCTATTTCCCATGAAGTGATGGGGCCAGATGCCATGATCTTCGTTTTCTGAATGTTGAGCTTTAAGCCAACTTTTTCACTCTCCTCTTCCACTTTCATCAAGAGGCTTTTTAGCTCCTCCTCACTTTCTGCCATAAGGGTGGTGTCATCTGCATATCTGAGGTTATTGATATTTCTCCCAGCAATCTTGATTCCAGCTTGTGTTTCTTCCAGTCCAGCGTTTCTCATGATGTATTCTGCATATAAGTTAAATAAGCAGGGTGGCAATACACAGCCTTGACGTACTCTTTTTCCTATTTGGAACCAGTCTGTTGTTCCATGTCCAGTTCTAACTGTTGCTTCCTGACCTGCATACAGATTTCTTTATCTCCATGGATTTCCCCTAAAAATCATACTTCAGTCTAATCATGAGAAAAAGGTCAGACAAATCCTAATTGGGAGAAATTCTACAAAATACTTCCCCAGTACCTCTTAACACAATTAAAGACATCAAAAATAAGGAAAGCTTGAGAAACTGTCACAGCCAAGAAAAGCCTAAGGAGACATGACAACTAATATAATGTAGTACCCTGAGTGGGAAATCAAACAAGGATATGAAGTAAAAACTAAAATATATATATATATGAATAGAGAATATGAACATGAATAAAGGTAATGGTGTATCAATACTGATTCATTAATTGCAACAGAAGTACCATAACAATGTAAATAATAGGGAAAGTTGGGCTTGGTTATATGATACCATTCCTATACTACCTTTGCAATTTTTCAATAAATCTAAAACTGTCCTAAAAAATTAAATTTATTTTAACTTTAACAAGTGAATAATTTAAATACACCAATATCCAATTAATATGTAGTTTGGCTTAACTGAAGCATATGCTGCCTATAAGAAACTCACTTTAAGTTTGTATATAGAAATAGGCAAGTTAAAAGTAAAAGGTATACTAACATTAATACAAAGAAAGTAGGAGTGGCTATACTAGCATTAGAGTAAGTGGACATCAGAGAAAAGAAAATTATTAGGAATAAGGAGACATTGGTACAATTATACATATTATACCGCTTTAATTTACTTGTTTTGCTTCCCTAGTGCCACAGATGGTAAAGCATCTGCTTGCAATCCAAGAGACCCAGGTTTAATCCTTGGGCTGGGAAGATCCCCTGGAGAATGATGTGGCAACCCACTCCAGTATTCTTGCCTGGAGAATTCCATGAACAGAAGATCCTGGCAAACTGCAGTCCATATGGCTATACTAGCATTAGAGTAAGTGGACATCAGAGAAAAGAAAATTATTAGGAATAAGGAGACATTGGTACAATTATACATATTATACCGGTTTTAATTTACTTGTTTTGCTTCCCTAGTGCCACAGATGGTAAAGCATCTGCTTGCAATCCAAGAGACCCAGGTTTAATCCTTGGGCTGGGAAGATCCCCTGGAGAATGATGTGGCAACCCACTCCAGTATTCTTGCCTGGAGAATTCCATGAACAGAAGATCCTGGCAAACTGCAGTCCATGAGGTCGCAAAGAGCCGGACACAATTGAGCAACTAATACACGTGTATATGTTATTATATTAAATGAAATATTAAGATATAAGATGTAACCTTTAGAAGAAACTAGGTCAAGGGTATATGGGACCTCAGTTTACTGTTTTTAAAAATTTCTGTGAATCTAAGATTATTTTAAATAAAATTTTAAAGTAACTATCATACATTTGTTAAAGCTTCTTATTCTACTTTTCAAATATTTTTACTTTTCTTTCATTCATTTCATTTCTCATTTCTCTATTTTTTTTTCTTTGGAAAGATTTCCTCTGTTATCTTCCAATTAATTAATTCTCTCTTTAGCTTTTTCTTTTTACCTATCTAGATTTTTTAATAAGCAACTTATCTCCATCTCTTTTTTATTCTTTTTTATCTCTTATTGCTTATTCTTGTTTCATAAATTTACTGTTACAGTATATCTCTTACCTCTAATTCCCCTCAATTTTTCCTTTGCTACACATTGTCTCACAGGACTGGAAAAAGTCAGTTTTCATTCCAATTCCAAAGAAAGACAATGCCAAAGAATGCTCAAACTACCGCACAATTGCACTCATCTCACATGCTAGTAAAGTAATGCTCAAAATTCTCCAAACCAGACTTCAGCAATATGTGAACTGTGAAGTCCCCGATGTTCAAGCTGGTTTTAGAAAAGGCAAAGGAACCAGAGATCAAATTGCCAACATCTGCTGGATCATGGAAAAAGCAAGAGAGCTCCAGAAAAACATCTATTCCTGCTTTATTGACTATGCCAAAGCCTTTGACTGTGTGGATCACAATAAACTGTGGGAAATTCTGAAAGAGATGAGAATACCAGATCACCTCACTTGCCTCTTGAGAAATCTGTATGCAAGTCAGGAAGCAATAGTTAGAACTGGACGTGGAACAACAGACTGGTTCCAAATAGGAAAAGGAGTACGTCAAGGCTATGTATTGTCACCCTGCTTATTTAACTTATATGCAGAATACATCATGAGAAACGCTGGACTGGAAGAAACACAAGCTGGAATCAAGATTGCAGACTCGATGGCCGTGAGTATGAGTGAACTCCGGGAGTTGGTGATGGACAGGGAGACCTGGTGTGCTGCGATTCACAGGATCGCAAAGACTCGGACACGACTGAGCGACTGAACTGAACTGAACTGACACATTTTCTCTTAACAGTAGAATTTCTCACATTCTATAATTGCTTTCTTCCAAGTGTATCTTGGTTATGGAGATCCACTATGAGATGGCTTTGCAGTTACTATGTAATCAGGCCCTAGAGTAGGCTAAGTAATGTTTTTATATTCCCTGAACACATGGCTTGCTGCTGCTGCTGGTGCTAAGTTGCTTCAGTTGTGTCCGACTCTGTGCGACCCCATAGACGGCAGCCCACCAGGCTCCCCCATCCCTGGGATTCTCCAGGCAAGAACACTGGAGTGGGTTGCCATTTCCTTCTCCAATGCAAGAAAGTGAAAAGTGAAAGTGAAGTCACTCAGTCATGTCCGACTCGCGACCCCATGGGCTGCAGCCCACCAGGCTCCTCCATCCATGGGATTTTCTAGGTAAGAGTACTGGAGTGGCTTGCCATTGCCTTCTCCGAACATATGGCTTTAACTGGCTCAATTCCTAAATGTGGATTTCTGTCCATCATAGATTATTATTTATATTTGTGAGCAAAAGTTAACAGCCATCTTCAGGTTCCAACCCAGTCAGAATAAAGATTGTTTTAAAATTTCCTTTTATGGAAGTTAGCTAGTTCTTGGCTCCTATCTTTAGATGCTGAGATCCCAGTTTCACCTCCCTTTTTGCATTTCACCTCCCAGGTTGCATTTTTTACTACTATCACCACATGGTTGTTAAAACCCCCTCTCAACATTTTCCTTCATAACTCATTTGACTTTCAGTTACTTCAGTGGATTTCTTAAACTTATCTGGTACCTGAATATTTCCTTTCCTTGCATTGAAGATCAGCTGTATGTTTTTGAAGAGAAAAATTAACTATTTTGCTTGGTACACCTAAGCACTTATAGTAGAAAAGGAATATGTTTAATAGTTTCTTAATATCACAAGTTTGTCTCAAATGTTTCTATATATTATCATGTATTTCTGAGTTTATCTGAGGTTCTTCTTCTTTTAAGGCAGAAAGCATGGTTCGTCAAACATTGTATCCCTCATAATATCTATAATATTTCCTAGCCTGGAGTGAATTCTTATTGAATAAATGTATTAATTAAAGGATTAGATAACTGGACAAGCATTTTCTTGCCACACCCTATTTTTGATGGATACTTCTGTTTAGATATATAACTCATACAAGATTTATTATCTCTAGATGTCTGAGATTCTGTTAATGACCTGTCCAGGACTACTGGGCTGAATAAAAATAACATAACAAAGCATTCACAAAATTATTAATTTTCTTCACTCCCAAGCCTATTTTACAGTTTAAGCTGTCTCAATTCTTTCTATTGACATCAGCTTAGTGAATATTGTCCTAACCCACTAATGGCAAAAGGACATTAAGTTCCACAGTTAGTCTAGAATGGACCTCCAGACTCAGAGGAAGCAGCTACTGAAAAATAATGAATAAAGGAGTCAAGGAAAGCAATGTGATGAAGAACTAATCCTGTTTATTTTTAGTGGTTATGAAATATAACTTGAGCAAATGTGTCAATGCGTTATATTCCCTACATTTTTTTTTCCCTTTCAAATATTCATTTTTCAGGAATTGCACTAAAAATAAACCCAAGAGTTGTTGGTTTGGTTTTGACCACATACTGAGAGCTTTATCCCTTTCAGTCATTTCATTACATAAAATAATCCTTAGTTGGCTCAAGATTATTCTGGTGCACATAAGCTCTCCTCGCCTGACACAGGTAACCTTTCTAGCTTCATCTACCTTTATAAAAGCTACTCTGTTCTCATGTCTGATGTCTTAAAGTTTTCTGGAGCAGACAAGTCTTCTTCATAGCTCTGTCCTCAAGCATTTAAATATTCATTTTTCAGGAATTGCACTAAAAATAAACCCAAGAGTTGTTGGTTTGGTTTTGACCACATACTGAGAGCTTTATCCCTTTCAGTCATTTCATTACATAAAATAATCCTTAGTTGGCTCAAGATTATTCTGGTGCACATAAGCTCTCCTCGCCTGACACAGGTAACCTTTCTAGCTTCATCTACCTTTATAAAAGCTACTCTGTTCTCATGTCTGATGTCTTAAAGTTTTCTGGAGCAGACAAGTCTTCTTCATAGCTCTGTCCTCAAGCATTTGACTCTAGAAAATAGATAGTATCCCCTTATTTGCCTGAGACATATCTACTACCCAAATTTCAAAGCCAGGCTCTAAGCCTATACTGTTGCTCTCTTCTTGGGCAAAGTTAAATATTCCTTACAAATCTTCTTATTTAGACCTTTTATTAAAGTCACTAGTTTAACAAGTATAATATGAAATAATGTTCTGGGTCTTTCTTTGGGTATAAACTAGAAAATTTTAAAGGAGACATTTTTAGGGCACTGTGTTCCTGTGTTAGTCACTCAGTCGTGTCTGACTCTTTGCCACCCCAGGGACTGTAGCCCACTAGGCTCCTCTGTCCATGGGACTCTCCAGGCAAGAATACTGGAGTGGGTTATCGTGTCCTTCCCCAGGGGATCTTCCCAACCCAGGGATCGATTCTGCATCTCTTATGTCTCCTGCATTGGCAAGCAGGTTCTTTACCACTAGCATCACCTGGGAAGTCAATATACCCAATAATATTTGATAAAATAAAATTATATCCAGAAAGTTTTATACATAAGGACTTTTTTTACCCATGGATTCTGACTCTCAAATGAGGAGGCAACTGACCTATATTAAGAGCTCAGCATCAAAAGTTCTGGGCTTGCTAGGATTCCTCTGCTTTTTTCACCAGGACTTAGTTGGTTGATGCCTGTACCAGCTCCTTTTTGCGTTAGCTGACCGGTGAGGACTTAGCCTATTACCAGAATGACCATATCATCCATCATGAATGAAAGGAAGCAATGTTAACAATTATGCCAAGACAGTAGGTATAAATTGGTGCTGTCCTCAGAAAACTGGGATGTATGACCAACCCACCTATTGACTGCCTAGCCCAGTATATTTTGCCTGGTATTATAGCCCACAGGTATTTTTCTGATTGAAAGTCATATTCTTTTATAATAATAACCACCACTTACAGAACACCCCTTATAGACTAGAGTCTATAATAAACTACTTCTTTTTGACAGATCAGGAAATTAAAGCTATAGACTAAGTGATTTGGCCAAGACCACCCAGCTATGAATTGATAAAAGATTTGAACATGGGTCCATCTGGCCCCAAGCATCTTTCCTTTTTGCCATGCAATCCTTATTTTATACCACACCAAAGGATCATATAAATTCCATTGCTGTGGGCAAGTTTTACGATATAAAATCTCCCTTAACATAAGTGAGGCATTTTCTAGGACTTGGAATTGTTTTGGCAGATTGAAAATTTTCTTTGTTATGATAAGACTTAACCCGAACAGCTTAGATTTTCATTTCTCGCTGTACAATTTTCCAAGGGCTCCACACCTGTCTAGTCCTTTTTCTCTGTTATTCTTGCCCCTTTTAGTCTTCTTTATTCACACCCCTCACCATGATTAAAAGTTCTTTGCATGACTGAGATTCTATGAATCTCTTGTTCAGGGAAACAGGCTTAGGTGTTGATTCAGCTCTTCAGTATGTTAATATATGGGCTCACAGCAATTTGACACTCCATACCTGATGAACCAGAAATTGAGTGAACTATGTATGTTTCCCTAGGTTGTTATAAGGTTTAACACTTACAGACAAGGGTGCAACTCCAGGGGAAAGACCAGTTTTTCCAGGGGTTACTGAACCCCTGGGCTTGGTTTAGATTAATCCCTCCTGTTAGCAGCACTTATTACTGTTACAAGACAGGACAGCCTTCAGTGCCAGAGCTTCCCACCAACAGAGAAAAGCTCTGCGACCTGACTCAGTAGCCACAAATTCCAGGTGTGATGTGGGAGAATGTCTGAGATAAGAGACAATAAAAGCGGTAGGAACTGTGAAAAATCTATTGTACAGGAGGTGAAAAGGGAGAGATTAACTCAGTAAGTTGTCAGCTCATTTTCTTACCGTGCTATCAGGAGCTTTAACTAAAAATTAAAAATAAAAAAATCTGTTTGATCTCCTGTATTGGAGATGTATTTCAAGGCCTGTACCTGTCACTGAAATCTACAAAGTGTGCTTCAGCTATAAATCTCTGTCCTTGAATGTACACATGCAATTATCTTAGAGAGATCTGGCTCCCATAAAAATGACAATTGTCATTCCTGGTCTTGCTTTCCTTCATATAAATTAATGTTTGTTTTAAAAATAGCCTTCAATTGATAGGTAACAGGGAAATTTATGCCATTATCATATTAAATGTCACATCCTTAAGTATTTTTTAGTAGTCAGGAAAAAAACGAACTTTTTCTTTAAACTTTATTTCTTCCGGGGAGCAACGCTGAAAGACATCAGTAAAATGACAAATTCAATGTTGTGCGATTCCGTGTTTGAAACATTTTGGATTTTCATGCATCCTGACTGTGATGATGTTTCTGATTATAACAGTGACTTGAGCTGCTTCCTCTAAGCTGCCATGCAAAAATTGTGCAATTTTGCCATTGCCAGACTCAGATTTCCAAATGAACCTAAGTTCCTACTGTGCTCTATATTTGAGATCTGGTAGTGCTTTTCAAATATAAGAGCCTAAACCAAAAGTGAGTTTTAGTTTTTTAAAAAAATTAAGTCAATATGGTGAAGTGAAGTGAAGTGAAGTCGCTCAGTCGTGTCCGACTCTTCGCAACCCCATGGACTGTAGCCTCCTCCGTCCATGGGATTTTCCAAGCCAGAGTGCTGGAGTGGATTGCCATTTCCTTCTCCAGGGGATCTTCCCAACCCAGGAATCGAACCTGGGTCTCCCGTATTGCGGGCAGACACTTTACCGTCTAAGCCACCAGGGAAGCCCAAGTCAATATGGTAGGGTCTAATAATCATGAAAAACTCTCATGAGTTTAGCACTCATGTCAGTCAGATCGTGATTCTGTGGGGCAGGGACTGTGACTGTGCCTAGAATATTCTGTAATAGGTGACAGAGCAAACATACAAACACCTGTGACCTGAGTTCAAAGACTGTGTTCTCAGTTACTATTAATATATTACACTGAATGAAAGTTTTGACATTTCTATAACTAACTTACAGCTTAATAGCTTTTGCTTCATTGTTAATGGTAATAATAAGTAGTGGTTGTTACTTTTTTGAAGTCATTATCCTGTGTCAAACTCAGTATGATGAACTTGCCATACTTCATCTTTTTTTAATCTTTCACTGGTCAAAGGTTGCTGTTACTATTTTGATGATACTGCTGCTGCTGCAGCTAAGTCGTTTCAGTTGTGTCCGACTCTGGGAAACTCCATAGATGGCAGCCCACCAGGCTCCCCCGTCTCTGAGATTCTCCAGGCAAGAACACTGGAGTGGGTTGCCATTTCTTTCTCCAATGCAAGAAAGTGAAAAATGAAAGTGAAGTTGCTCAGTCATGTCCGACTCTTAGCTACCCCATGGACTGCAGCCCACCAGGCTCTTCCGTCCATGGGATTTGCCAGGCAAGAATATGGGAGTGGATTGCCATTGCCTTCTGCTTGATGATACTGATGAAGTAATAAACTATCAGAGAAGTCAGGAACCAACCCCAGGTCATATAACATAACTGTCATACTGAAGTTCTGATATATATATGATTTTAAGAAATTAATTGCCTCATTGCTGCTGTGAGGCTGGCAAGTCTGAAATGTATAAAGCAGGAGGACAGGCTGGAGATTCAACAGTGGCTGACATTGCAGTCTAGAGGCATATGCAGTGGGGTTGATTATAAAGATCTGACATTGAAGTCCACTAAAAACATTCTACCAAACTGCACTGAAAAGAAAGCCCTCAAGGACCCATAGGATGGTTTCCTAGTCTCCACCTCTGCTCAGTCAGTACTGCCCTAGACTTGTGCAAGAGAGCCTTTGGGTCAAGGCTCTGAGATAGGTTGGGACCTGTGACCTGGGACCCTTTGCTGCAATGCTTGCCCCTAGACAAATGTCTCCCTAAATAACAAAATACAGAGAAATTATAAGGAATTAAAAAATAAGCATGCATGCACAGTCAGGGGAAAATTATGGACAAGAAAATACAAGAAAACCCCAAAAATCCCAATTGCATTTGTCACTTCCAAAGACCTAGGAGCAAAATCAGGGTACTACATATGCCCCCTGCACACACCACCACCAAAGGGATGGGCAAAACACCCAAGCCACCCCTTCAGCCCAACCTCTAGACACACCCTTACCCTCACCTCATCTAAGGAACCAGCTCGCTCCCCTCTACAATGAACAGGCAAGCAAGGGAAGCTGCTACTTGTTTTCTTCCCATTACTACAGCAGGGGCCCCAACAAAGCCTTGCCTGAATTTCTTGCCTGGCCTTTTGTCAACTTCCATTGACTAAGGAAGCCAAGAACCCCAGTTGGTAACAGTTTCACACTTAAAGCACCTTGCCTGGGTGAGCGTAACCCTCCCCAGGCAATACTCTCTGAGATCTATGGGCATGATGGGCGTGTGCCCACCAGGAGCCACTGCCTGCTCTCTAGGCCATTGTCTGGGTGGCATTCTGGGCTCTGGATTTCTTTGCTCAGATGGTCTGAACCTGAAAAATCCTCCCTCGCAAAGTTCTATCATCCAAGGATGTACCACAAAGCTACTTCACAGAAGCTGAGGGCAATGTTTCTAACTGTAAGCTTGGTGCTCACAGGATGCCTCTCAATTTCCACCATGGGAGATGGAACTGTGAATAGTAAGAAAAAAAGAGTGGACTCCAGGCTGGGCACCAGGGACTAGGGGCCAGGAGCTGACTTATCTTATTCCAGAATTTTCCATGACAAACTCTGAGGCATCTAAGAATTATATATTTGAACATGTTCTTATACATCATTCAGTTCAGTTCAGTTCAGTAGCTCAGTCATGTCCAACTCTTTGCGACCCCATAAACTGCAGCACGCCAGGCCTCCCTGTCCATCACCAACTCCCAGAGTCCACACAAACCCATGTCTATTGAATGATGATACCATTCAACCATCTCATCCTGTCCCCTTCTCCTCTTGCCTGCAATCTTTCCCAGCATAAGGGTCTTTTCAAATGAGTCAGTTCTTCTCATCAAGTGGCCAAAGTATTGGAGTTTCAGCTTCAACATCAGTCCTTCTAATGAACACCCAGGACTGATCTCCTTTAGGATGGACTGGTTGGATCTCCTTGCAGTCCAAGGGACTCTCAAGAGTCTTCTCCAACACCACAGTTCAAAAGCATCAATTCTTTGGCGCTCAGCTTTCTTTATAGTCCAACTCTACATCTATACATGACCACTGGAAAAACCATAGCCTTGACTAGACGGACCTTAGTTGGCAAAGTAATGTCTCTGCTTTTTAATATGCTGTCTAGGTTGGTCATAACTTTCCTTCCAAGGAGTAAGCATCTTTTAATTTCATGGCTGCAATCACCATCTGCAGTGATTTTGGAGCCCCAAAAAATAAAGTCAGCCACTGTTTCCACTGTTTCCCCATCTATTTCCCATGAAGTGATGGGACCAGATGCCATGATCTTAGTTTCCATCATTATGAATATTTATTTGATGAAGTAGGAGGATGGAACATGCTTATTTTAATGATTATTTAATTTCATTTATAAATGCTTCATTTTAAATATTTAGATGTATGGTCTCCATTTGTACCCTTGCCCTGGGCTCCAATAATGTTAAGGATGGACTTCTTTTTAGGACCCTTTGATGATCCTTCAGGGGTCCTTGAGGAAATGAAGAGGCTGAGAACACAGGGTATGGGCTTCCCGATATTTTTTATCAGAGTAGTGTTTTTGCTTCTTATTTCAGATTTTGTTGGAAAAATAATAATTTTACTGGCTTAAAAATAAATACTTAAGGGACTTTCCTGGTAGTTTAGAGGTTCAGACTTCACCTTCCAACACAGAGGATGAGGGTTTGATCTCTGATCAGGGAGCTAAGACCCCACAGTTCTAGTGGACGAAAAACTAAAACATAAAACAGAAACAATATTGTAACAAAATCAATAAAGAGTTTAAAAATGAACCACATCAAAAAAATCTTTAAAAAGTAAATGTTTGAAGAAAACCCCAGCAATTATAAGACTAAAATTTAAAGGGGCTTTCATGCTTATGTTCAGTTGCTAATTTGTATCCAACTCTTTGTGACCTCATGGAGTGTAGCCTGCCAGGATTCTCTGTACGTGAGATTTTCCAGGCAAGAATATTAGAGTGGGTTGCCATTTCCTTCTCCGAAAGGGCTATAGAAATCCACTAAAACACTGATTGTACTAACAAGGAAACCAGGTATCATGAAGATTAGAGAGTTTCATAGTTCTTGCTTAGTGCTCTTTACCTTCTTGGTTATGATTGTGGCTTACCTTGGCTAGGCTCCTTGAAGAAGCAATATGAGGTGGAAATACAGAAGCATTTAGTTTACTTTAAGATACCCAACATACCTTTTCAGGTACCTCTTCACACTTATTTCAGTGGCTCTGTTATCCAGACTCCTTTCTCTTTGCATCCATATTTATTGAAATTTGGGCATAAGAAAACTCAATCATTTTAAGAATAAAAATTATGTGGTACTGTTCCCAAAGGCAAAAACATTTTAAGCTATTGTCTGATAGTAGAACAAAGTGTTTTTTTGGTGGCAAGTGTATTTTGAGTATGCAATGGATTTAAAGCAGCAGGAATTTTTTGGATTTGGGATATTACACCATATTTGTCCCCATCAGTCCCCCTCTAGAGGTAAAGAGTTATTAATGCTATTAGTTACCTGGAAAGAATTTCTCACTTTCTTTTTTAACCCTTCAGGTTGCAGGGAGAATCTAAAAGCAGTAATCCTACCTAACAGCGGTCTCAGATTTGCCATCCCATGACCCATGAAGCAGCAGAATGTCACTGGAAGACATCTGGAGGTAAGAGGAGAACCTGTTCTACAGCAGTGGGATCTTTAGCTTTCTGCTTGAGAGACCAAAGACTTAGAGTCCATCTTCCCCGGACGGAGCACATCTGCACAGGCACTGCTTTTCTCCATACTTCCCATTCTGGACTCTACCCCAGCCACTGCTTTCCCCAGCCCTTCTCATCTCCCTTTTGTAGCTTTCAGCTTTTCTCTGCTCTCCACCAGCACTCTCCACACGCAACGGACTTCAACCTTCCATAAGGCTCTTCTCACGACATCCTCTCCATTAAGGTTTTATCATCTCACATTCAATAGCTCAGTTTGCTTCCCCTCAGAGTTGCGATTAAACTCCTTTGGGAGATGGAGGAGCACTGGCTTTGTCTAAAGTTTCCATTTCTGCGTGCTGTTAGCCCAGAATCCCCATCTTGAACTTTGGGGACACAGGAGCTCTTGGTGGATGACTTTTACATTCCTGTCAGGAAGCAACTCCATTGCTCCTGGCAGCATACCATGTGCACGGAGCATTGTTCCTGGTTGGAGCAAACCCTACAGGTAGAGGAACCCAAGACACTAGCTTGTTGAGTTCAGGACATGATCTTCTAATATGCATAACAGTATGAGTAGGTAACAAGACCTAATTATATATGCTGGAAAAAATCTGCTAATAATGATGATGACTCTAGATTCTGGCAACCAACAAAATGGGAATAAAAAATATAAAAGCATAATTTTGCTATGTAAGAGTATTAACCATTATAGTACTTATATCATGCTCTCTGGTTTTTATACCTTACTACTATACCACAATGATTATGTATTTTCTTATACATATTTTGCAATAATATTTTATATATTTAATTTGATTATATACTATTTTCTCTTTATGTTCAGTTTTCAAAATCTGTTGCTCAAGTAATATAATTTTTAATGCAACATGGTTACTCTTTTCATGCAAAAAAAATTAAAAATCTGTATGTTTATCCAAAATATAGTGATAACGCAAGATATTCTTGACAAAACCACATATGCAGTTTGTATAGTATACTTTGAAACTCCACGGTATTTTGTCTGCATATATTTGTTATAAGAAAACAGAGTCACTCAGTCGTGTCCGACTCTTTGCGACCCCATGGACTGTAGCCCACCAGGCTCCCCCATCCCTGGGATTCTCCAGGCAAGAACACTGGAGTGGGTTGCCATTTCCTTCCCCAATGCATGAAAGTGAAAAGTGAAAGGGAAGTCGTTCATTCGTTTTCGACTCTTCGTGACTCCATGGACTGCAGCTTACCAGGCTCCTCTGTCCATGGGATTTTCCTAGCAATAGTACTGGAGTGAGGTGCCATTTCCTTCTCCAGGGGATCTTCCTGACCCAGGGATCGAACCCGGGTCTCCTGCATAAGATGTATAATATTAACAATATATGATATGAAATAATGCCTAGTTTATTAAAGATAATTGTGCCCTCTGAATTTGAAGTTAGGTTAAAGATGAACTAGGGGACCATAAACGCTACTGAATAATTG
Organism: Aepyceros melampus; assembly: GCA_006408695.1. Lineage (NCBI taxonomy): Eukaryota > Metazoa > Chordata > Mammalia > Artiodactyla > Bovidae > Aepyceros > Aepyceros melampus. The sequence goes on along the minus strand of SJXQ01001825.1, from coordinate 217,137 downwards.
GATTTTCTAACACATTTCAGGTGGAAGAGACCAGAAACCACTCTTCCTCTTAAGAAGTCCGCGGGCTTAGTGGAGAGGTTGTAATTGTTGCAGTTAACAATGTAAACTCCGGAGCCCCATTGTGTGGGTTTAAATTTCAGCTTTGTTACTTATCGAACAAATTACTTATTCTCTCTCTGTCTTAGTCTCCTCACGTGTAAAATGGAAATAATAACAGAACCTACTCCTTAGAACTTTTGTAAGAACCAAACCTCTTATTACATATTATATTTTTTTAAATTTTTTTAACCAAATCAGTTTTACCTTTCTCAAAATGGTTAGGAGACCTGGGAATCCAGATAGTAAAAAAAAATGTATGATAGTTCTGGCAAGGGAATGTCATCCCTCATTTGTGATGAGTTATAAAGCAGAGATCAGTAGAATCCTATGAGAAAATTAAACATCTTCAACTGAAGATTCCCAAATGCTTGATTCAGTAGCTGCTTACTTACCCCAGTGGACTTCAAGATTAAGTTCAAAGTTATTGGGAATATTGTGTTCTATTTGAACAGAAGGCTGGGGTTAGACATAAAAATTGTTAACAACTGATTGCATTAACTTGCACCTAAGCATTCTATTTCTTTAAGTTTATATATATATATGTGTATATATATATATACTTTACTTAAGTAAATATGTATATATTTACATATACATATATATGTTACATAAAAACACACATATATATGTTACATAAAAATATGCACATATATATATGACTTCCTTGGTGGCTCAAACGGTAAAGCATCTGCCTGAAATGCGGGAGACCTGGATTCAGTCTCTGGGTTGGGAAGGTCTCCTGGAGAAGGAAATGGCAACCCACTCCATTATTCTTGCTTGGAAAATCCCATGGACCGAGGAGCCTGGTAGGTCATAGTCAGTCCATGGGGTCGCAAAGAGTCGGACACAACGAGCGACTTCACTTTCATATATATATATGTGCATATACATATATATATTAAAATAACAAAAAACACAGTAAGGATGGCATATGTATGTATAAACTACATACACACATGAATGGAAGCAGGTACTAAAATCAAATATTCAATCTATTTGGGAAACCTATTTGCTTACACAGAAGACCATAGCATAGACACTGGAGCTGTAGATATGGTATCTGAGAGGAAATAAACAGTCTTACACACGCACACTTTGCAAACAAAAACTAAAACTGATGATTGTTGTCACCTCTCCAGCAACTTTGACAGAATTTTTTCATTCCACTAAATTAAGTGGGAAGAACACCGGGAATCCTAGATGCTAAACCTGCCTTTTCCTCTGAGCATCTCTGTGGGCTTGGGCCTACTACTTCACTTCTCTGAGCCTCAGCTTCCTCATAAGAAGTCTTGACTAGATAATTGATAAGGCATCTCCTAGATCTAAGATTACTTTGAATTCCTTAAATGTGAGAAGTTTGAAGGAAGATGGAGCCAAATCAATTTTGACAGGAAATAAAACATATGGGGCTCAGAAATAAAACTACTGAAAGACCTGAAATAAAAATATAAGCTCCAGGCGAAAGTTCTTGGAAATTTTTATCAATAATTATTTTACATCTTTTAAAAGGCTGTATACTTTGCCTTTTACTAATTTCTAGTACTTTAGATATGTTTTTCAGAAACACCATTGCTAACCATGAACAATTATCATCTCTCATGTCATAATTAACCATTTCTTTTTTTGAATGTTGATTAAAAGGGGAATAAAATCTTTCCTTTTGATAGGTGCCATTGCTTGACAATTACAAGTCCCACAACATGTCACAAAATAACATGTTGGTTAATCTTTAAACCTGATCTTTGTTAGTTTGAGTCCTTAAAATCAGGAAGATTTTATGCTATAAGAACCCTACTTCTTGATAACTATATTGAAGTTTCATCACCAAAAATGTATCATGGCCTCCTAATTAAAAAAATAAAATTCTCCATATACTGATGGTTGCTATATGTCAAACACTGTACTAAATACTTATTTAGTCCTCACCATAATCAGAGAAGGCAATGGCACCCTACTCCAGTACTCTTGCGTGGAAAATCCAATGGACGGAGGAGCCTCGTGGGCTGCAGTCCATGGGATCACTAAGCATCGGACATGGCTGAGCAACTTCACTTTCACTTTTCACTTTCATGCACTGGAGAAGGAAATGGCAACCCACTCCAGTATTCTTGCCTGGAGAATCCCAGGGATCGGGGAGCCTGGTGGGCTGCCATCTATGGGGTCGCACAGAGTCAGACACAACTGAAGCGACTTAGCAGCAGCATAATCTACTGCAAGAAGTGCTATGAAAGTTCTTTTTACAGATGAGGAAAGTAGAATGCAGAAATTTTAGTTACAAGTTTGCAAACAGAGTTAGAACTCAAAATCTTTGTCAGTTGGACTTCAAATGTTACAATGTTTTAAATTATCATTATTGGCAATGTTGTAAATGCTTAGTTTTCAATAATTCATTTTAATTTGTATGCATACCATGATACTGGAATATTTCATAATTGATGGATTTAGTTCTTCTGCGCAATGTATGCATCCTTTCCACCTATAGTACTTTCAAATCTGACAAAGGAATATTATCCTCTAATCAGTGACCGCATCTTGAGCATATTTTATTTAACAAATATCTAAATGAACTTATTATATACTAATCACCAACCTTTTACAGATATCATCAATTAATTATCACTCTAATAAAATGAGTAAATACTATTATTATCTTTTTTATATATACGATTTTACAGGGGAGAAAACTGAGACAGAGAAAGGTTAGAACTCTTGCCCGAGACCATAACGGCTAGTGAATGGCTGGAACTGAAACTCAGGCAGTCTGACTCAAGAGTCCGGGATTTTAACTAACTTATTGCACTTGGGATATTTTGTTTGTTTGCTTGCTTGCTTGTTTTAATTTTTGATATTGTCTTCTCACTTCGTAGTTTTAGAGGTTTGCACTTAAATGAACTGTCTGACTATTGACAGGTATTTGCCACCTCTCACAGGACTGCATAGTGAACTCACACAGGAATAATCCAAAACCGTCCCCAGCACTTGAGAATGTGCTTCCTAGTAGGCACTGGACAAACGCCACAGGAAAACAAATACGGTGCATCAGTCTTTTTATTGCACTTGATTAACATCATAAATAGTTAGGCAGTGATCTTCTTAGATAGTTTTACAGTGACAAGAATTCTAGGAATAAAAGTAGCAAGCACAGAGTTTGACTTCAAAGTTTGTCCATGCTAGTTACTGAGCTAGTTTTTTCTCAGTATGGCAGCATTTTCCAAAGGCTTATACTTCAAATTTGAGTCTTTCTCGATGAGCTCCTTATTTTAGAAAGCTCAGCTAACATGAAGGCCATCAGCTCACTATTGGGTGGGAAGTCTTGAAAGGTGGGTAACTTTGGCAGCATTCCAACTATTTCAACTACACACCCCCACTTTTCTTACCCTCTATGTTCCTTTCTCCCCACAGGGTGCCTAAGAAAACAATCGGGTTATATTAGCTTAGCTTTATGGAAAAACTCAACTAACATATTTAACACACTGGCTACGGGTTCATTAAAAACTGCCTTACGAAGTTGGCCCTGATACCAAGCAATATGAGGAGGAAAAAGCAAATTGTATTGAAAATCAGGACTTTCCAGCTGTTAGAATGAAACCCCCCAAGGGCTGTGGAGTTGTAATGTCTCAAGAATGGAAAGAAAGTGCTGACTGCACTGCATTTCTGATGGCACCCACAGTTAGTACATATGCAGGTGATCCTGATGAGTTTAAGCTTCCTTCCCAGTTGGGGGACAGATGCTGTGACTGCGGTAATAGTGGGTGCATAAAGAGACCCCAGCAAGAGTATAAGTGAAAGGGAGGGAGCCTTCCTGAAGACATGAATATCAAAGCTGAATGCTGATAGAGGACACAGTCAATCAGCTTAGCTGGTGATGGCAGGCTCCTGCTGTGATAAAAAATATGAGGCAAAATATGAGGCAAATCGATAAAAAGCATATTTTTAAACTGCTGTGCTTGAGACAGCATGGTTTAGTGCTTGGGCTTTCTCCCCAGTTCAGTTGCAAACTAAGCTGGCTCTGAGAACCTCTCTCTGCTTGGGAAAGCTGCTCCTCCAAGACAGGGCTGACATTTTTGGCGTGGTGGTCTGGAGAAGTTTGCATTGGCACACTCTGGATTGAAACTGGACGCTGGATAAACAAAGTTCTGCAGTTCCCAGTGCTGCCAGACCCTTAAACTCCATAAACATCAGTATTCATCCCCCGCCCCCACCCCAGTGAAAATGAAAAGAAAATGAAACTGCGTTGGAGATTGTTTCCCTTGAATAAACACCAAACATACTCCAAAAACCAAAGCTGCTCTCCTCTCTGATATTAAACCCAGTAATTACACTATGAAACCTAAGCCTATAAATTCAAGCTTGGGAAGGTAAAATTGTGGAGAGGGAGAAACCTAGTAAAATGTGTCCACCCTGTCCATGATAGACCTTTTTCTTTCGAATGCTCTTCAGTATGATATAAATCTCACTCCACTGCAGTGAAAATCATCACACCCCACTGTTTCTACAATGTTCCTCCCTCTCATACTCAGAATACTTGACTCAAATGCATAAGCATTTCAGGTACAAGAAAATTGGTGCCCTTCAGTGTGTTAGAGTTTATTTTGTGTGTCTGGCAATGTGTGTTTCCCCCACATATCTGAAATGATGAAATCTTTGAAAATAGATCCTGGGGCTGTGTTATCCTGTCTAACAGGTAACCAGCTTACCAGGAGGCTAAGTGTCTGAGAACAAGTTATGTTGTTTCAAATCAGGCCCAATTTTGGGTTGTCTGTTTGCTCAGGTGGCTACCATTCTCCTAAATAAAATAATATCATTCAGGTCTCCCCAGAACTCTGGTTACAATGACACTCTTCCCTTAGTCATTCAGAATGAAATTCAGACGACGAGACTTGGGAACTGACAATTAGGTACAAACATTGGAAAGAAGATTTTTTTGGCCTCACTTCTTATCCCTATTTTGCCTTCTTCTGAAGGTTGCATTAGTTTGAAAATAATGACAGAAGAAGTTCAGAATTTATTTGATTCATTTAATCTTTTAATATAGAGAAAGGTTTGAAATAGTTTGGACAATTAAAAGAAACATTTTTAAAGAAAAGTTTTCTTATACTTGAAAAAATAGACCTTTTCCTGTTTAATAGAATGTTTTATATGCCAGAGAGGCTAAAGCTAATATAGCAGTGAAATAAATAAACCCTCAGCCCATTTGGCCAAACGTATCTCTTAGAAGTGGATTTCTCAATTTTGAATTTAAAGGGAATTTGTCTACATTTTGGGATATGTATTTGTGTGTACTTTTGTCCTTTCTCTCCAATCTATTCTGTCTACAATATCTTTCTCTCTCTTTCCAGAAAGATGCGATTAGGGTCTTATCTTGCTTTTTTAATGTGGCTCTCTGCTTCCGTTAAAAAATTTAAAATTTAGGTCACAGCTACATTTGTGCCAAGCGGGGCCTTGTACTGGGCCATCTTGCCACATCTCTAAGTGCACCTGCTGGATGGCAAGGTCAATGCCTTCTAGCTCCGTGTGGTGCATACCCTCTTCCACTGACCCAAACTGGAAACTATTTAGACTTTGCTTGTGGCCTTTTCTTTCTCTCCCACATTCTATTTCTATATGTTCTCAAACCTTCTTTTCCTCAGGCAAAGATAGATGAGAGTCGCCACTTTTTATTGTCCTGGTGCCATTGGGGTGTATTATTCTGCAGATGATAGCCTTTCACACACCTTGAACACACAGATAAGCAGGATGATGCATAAAAACTATTTTATTAAAGGCTAAGATTTGCTAGAGACACAGCTATGTGCGGCTGTGGGCTCCCATTCTAGCACAGCTTCCTTCAACTGCCTAACGTTCAACTTTTATAATTGTCTGTCTACTAATTTCTATTCGAAAATGACACACTAAAGAAGTCATCTTAAGAGTAAAAGTAGAACAAGATAGTAAGCCCAAACAGATATAAGACACACTTCTAGTTAAATGGTAAACTAGAGTCTCAAGTTTCTAATGGGCTGATATTTATAAACTTATGCTAAAAAAAAAAGAGCTCTACTAATGTGACAATGAAATAATAGTGATGTTAAATACAGTTTTTAAAAACTGTGTTGGTCAAAGGGTAACTTCACATTTGGGTAATAGAAGAGAGGATGGGTTATCAGAGTAAACAGGGATTGGATAGAACAGGAAGATGAGAAAGACAGAAAATAAACTATGAAGGGACTTCCCTTGTGATCCAGTGGTTAGGGGTTAAGAATCTGTCTTTCAATGCAGGGGAAGACAGATCTATCTTCTTTCTCTATCTTCCCCGGTAGAGGAAGATCCCGAATGCTGTGGGGCAAATAATATCTGTGCTCCAACTAAGATCCGACGCAGCCAAATAAATAGTTATTTAAAAAAGAAGAAGAAAGAAAATACATTATGAGAATGGCCCACAGACTAGTTAAGACTTTGGGGCCTTCTGTGTTATGATGTAGTTTTTCAGTAAATACATCCTAGAAAGTCAAGCGATTATCTGAAAGGGTTATCATGTGAGTGGTATCTCAGATTCAACAGCACAATATAATTAGTTCATTTGCAAATTTCAATTAGGGTGGGCAGAACAAAGTAGGAATGAACACTAATTGTTGTCAACCACATTCACAATGGCTAGATTTGTATCTCAGAATGCCTATTCTGTTAATTTAGAACAGCAGATATAACTGATAAAAATATCTCTCTTAGCTGTGTGGAACTGTGTTCCTCATAGAGGAGTCTATTTAAGAAATATATTCAATGAGGAATGAAGTTGTATTATCTTAAAGAAAGGTTACTGTCATCAAGTAACAATCAATTGTTCTTCAATAGAATCATAAACAAATGGAACCAACCATACAAATGAGTAACTAATTAGTCTCAGAATGTATACTCACTCCTCTAGATCATGTGGATCAAGGTACACCTACATTTCCCAAACTTAGCCTTTTTCATATGACTATGGTATGGGGTATAGTTGATTAAATTTAAAATTATTTTACTTTATGACTCTTTAGTTTCCTCAATAAGAGGAATCATTAACAACCAAATTACAAATAGTATAAAGGAATATCTTCTAACAACTTGTTTCCTAAATTCTATTCTTACATTTTGATTTGGTTAAGGCAATGGCAACCCACTCCAGTACTCTTGCCTGGAAAATACCATGGACAGAGGAGCCTGGAAGGCTGCAGTCCTTGGGGTCGCTGAGGGTCGGATATGGCTGAGCGACTTCACTTTTTCACTTTCACACATTGGAGAAGGAAATGGCAACCCACTCCAGTGTTCTTGCCTGGAGAATCCCAGGGATGAGGGAGCCTGGTGGGCTGCCGTCTATGGAGTCGCAAAGGACATAACTGAAGTGACTCAGCAGCAAGATAACCTAAGGACACATACAGTTTTTTAAAATGATGAATTCATAAAAAAGGAATTGTTAAGAATCAAGGGAAGAACAAGAGAAAATTACAATCAAGTCCTTCTTCCCTTGCTTCACAAAGAAAAGTGGTGAGGAAGAGGCACAATCCACTCAGTTATTCTGAATCTTTCTTTCAGCCAGTTCCCCTGATGTTTACCCATTCCCACTCTCTTAGTCTGGAAATTTATGGCCCTATACTTGTCATTGCTATGGATGGAAAGAATCACTTCCTCTGGTATCTCAAGCTCTCTATTTCCCTGCTATATTTTCCTGGTTAATCAAGCACCATCTGTTTTATAACTTTCATGTTTTTCTCATTTTTTTTTGTTTCTAGTCTATTCCTGCTCAATTGTTTTATTCTACTAGCATTGTGTGGTATATGTTTGTAAATATACATATCTTGCACTAAGTGGAACCGCAAGAGGAAAGGAAGGTTGAGTCATATACGAAGTCTGCTATTTTGAACCAGTCTCTCATAAAATGATTTCTTGGAGAAAGACTACTACTGGCTCAGTACTGGGGTAAAAAGTGACCAGGAGTATTAGAGTATGGTGCTGTGCTTTCACTTTTCACTTTCGTGCATTGGAGAAGAAGTGGCAACCCACTCCAGTGTTCTTGCCTGGAGAATCCCAGGGACGGGGGAGCCTGGTGGGCTGCCGTCTATGGGGTCACACAGACTTGGACACGAGTGAAGAGACTTAGCAGCAGCAGCAGCTGTGCTTTTATTTAGTAGTTCTGTTCCTTTTTTAATCTGTTCTGTTTTCTGCCTATTCTTTCATTAAAAAATCATTCTGATGTTCATAGCTTTATTTTGCTCTTTGATATCTGCTACTACAAGTTCCTCTCATTCTTCTTTGAAAAAGTGAAGTTGCTCAGTCATGCCCAACTCTGCGACCCCGTGGACTGTAGCCCACCAGGCTCCTCCATCCATGGGATTTTCCAGGCAAGCGTACTGGAGTGGGTTGCCATTTCTTTCTCTCATTCTTCTTAGTTATTAATGGTATTATTTTTTCTAAATAATCTTGATAATTTTTTTCTCATTGATGTAATTATATTAACCTGGGTACACAATGCAACTGGTTTTTGATATGTAAAAATGTCAATCAAGCAATTTTATCATTTCAGATAACATATATTTTAAGTTAGCAAACTCGATTTATGAGATATAATAGTTTTCCACAGACTTGGAAAGACATAGTCATAAAACTTCATTATTAAAAGGGGTGTAGGACATGTTTGAGAGATTTTTCAGATTTACAAATGATGTCAAAAATTATACTGTATCATAAAGATTATAATAAATTTGAAAGTAATTTCAATAAAAATCTAATTTTTAACATTAAAACTACTTATTCAAGAATATGATAAATCTCTTCTTGTATTAAAGACTTCTCACATCTCAGTAAAATTTTATAATTCTGATTGTTTTATATAAACAGGTATATTTGTTTAAGCTTATGTCTAGATTTTTTATATTTTTGTTTCCTATTAAGAATGATATTTTTATGTCATGATTTCTAACTGATTTTATTGAAAATCTATAAAAGTTACTCTTTTATACAAATATTTTATAGCTGATTCATTTACTAAATTAGTTCATATTAATTTGAATAGTTTAATTGATTCTTTGGGTTTTCTAAATAGAAATTTTTAGGTAAGAATTATATTATGAGCAAATAATTTCTATGTCCCAGTGTTCATATATTTCATGCCTTTTTCTTGTTTTTTAAAGAGGTTGAAATTTCTAAAGGTGGCAGTTTTTCATTCTTTTCTTGTTCTTTGTTAAATGATAATGCCTTTAGTGTTTAAACATTAAACATATATTGGCCAAAGTTATTTATTTATTTATTCATCACCTTTTTTTTCAACATGTCTGAGTATTGAGAATTATAGAAGTACAGAAAGCAAAATAAAGACTATTGATAAATTTAATGCAACCCCAATAAAAATACTTAGCAAAGCGATTCTGAGATTTATGCAGAATGGAGATTTCTTAAAAATAAGCAGAATCTTTTATAAAAGAAGAACACTAAGAAAAATTTTCTCTGCATGATAATAAATATATTTATGAAATATAATAACAAATATAATTACAAAATTATAATGGAATGTTCAATACATACCAACTGTACAGTTTTAGATTTAGCAGGTAAAAATATGGGAAACCAGTTAAATTTGTCTTTCAGGTAAACAATAAATAATTTATCTTATCGTAAGTATGTTTCATTCAATATTTGCAACACAGTTATACTAATTCATATTTAACTGGACATCTTATGCTTTACTGGCACATTAACCGAATGCTTCTATGTGTATATATATATGTGTGCATATAGATGTACCCTGTGTCCCACTGAGGTACAGAATGGAGAGACAGACATAATTCTCATAGAACTCTCAGAATATAACCCTCATAGAACATAACCCTCATAGAACTCTCAGAAATAGCAAACACAAATACTTTTTAAAAATATTTAATTAATTTATTTTAATTGGAGGATAATTCTTTACAATCTTGTGATAGTTTTCTCCATACATCAACCAGCATCAATCAGCCACAGGTACACAGGTGTTCCTCGATCTTGAAACCCCTCCTACCTTCCTCCTCACCCTATCCCTCTGGGTTGTACCATAGACTTGCTTTGGGTGCCCCTGCTTCATGCATCGAACTTGCACTGGTCATCTATTTTACATACTGTAATATACATGTTTCAGTGCTAGTCTCTCAAATCATCCCACCCTTGCCTTCTCCTACTGAGTTTGTTCTTTCCATCTGTATCTCCTTTGCGGCCTGGCATGTTGGATCATCATTACTGGCTTTCTAAATTCCATATATTTAGTACTAATATACAGTATTTGTCTTTCTCTTTCTGACTCACTTCATACTGTAAAATATGCTTCAATTTCATCCACCTCATTAGGACCGACTCAAATATGTTCCTTTTTATAGCTAAGTAATATTCCATTATGTATCACAGCTTCCTTACCATTCATCTGCTAATGAACATGTAGATTGCTTCCATGTCCTAGCTATTGTAAATAGTTCTTCAATGAACACTGAGGTACATGTGTCTCTTTCAATTCTGGTTTCCTCAGGGTTTATGCCCAGCAGAGGAATTGCTGGGTTGTATGGCAGTTCAATTAAACTTAATTGAAGAAAACTATAAGCACGGTGAAAAGACAGCCTTCAGAATGGGAGGAAAATAATAGCAAATGAAACAACTGACAAAAAATTAATCTCCAAAATATACAAGCAGCTTAGCAACTCAATACCAGAAAAAAAACAACCCAACCAAAAAGTGGGCAAAAGAACTAAATAGACATTTCTCCAAAGAAGACATACAGATGGCTAATAAACAAATGAAAAGATGCTCAACATCACTCAGTATTAGAGAAATGGAAATCATAACCACAATGAGATATTACCCATCAGAATGACCATCATTAAAAAGTCTACAAACAATAAATGCTGGAGAGGGCGTGGAGTAAAGGGAACCCTCTTACACTGTTGGTGAGAATGCAAACTGGTACAGCCACTATGGAGAACAGTGTGGAGAGTCCTTATAAAAACAAATAATTGATAATCAATAGGTAGTGCAAAATAGTTGTGGGTATACTCAAGTCCTTAATATATGATAAAGGTAGTTTTCAAAATTATGAGAGAGCAGATAAATTAGTTTTAAAATATCAGTGGTATTAATTGGTCATCTATTGGAAAGAGAGCTAATTAAACTAGACTGCTACACTTAAATTCCTGGCAACTAGGAAAAACAAAATGAAGAAATTGTAAGAGTACATTTCATCTTTTTAGAATGAGCAAGCTATTTCTAAATAAGATGCAAACCTTAGAATATGCAAAAGGAAAATATTATAGACTTTAATTATAATTTTTTTCAACAAGTCTATAAAGATAAGTAATAGATTGGTAAAAATATAAGAATAAAATATATAATAATGTTATTTTAAAATGATTGCTTACAAATTAAAAAAAAGTTGAAAAATGAAGAATGAGAAACTATACAGATAAAAATTGTAAACCTATTAATAATGAAGAGAATTCAAATCAACAATAATAAGTTGTCAGTTTTCACTTTTCTAATTTATAAGAACAAAGATAAAATATATAATTTTGACAAAAATAGGAAAAAAGTACTCCATGAAGTATTTTGGAGACTATACAGTGTTATGATACAATATTTTTCAGATAATACTTGGCATTATTTAACAATATTTTCTAAAAAATTATATACTCTTTGATTTTGAAATTTTGCTTTTAGGAAGCTTATCTACCAAAATGTTTATATATGTGTACAAATATAAATTTCAATGATCATAGTTTCTGTGTTGTTTTATTAAGAAATACAAAAATCTAAATACCCACCATGCTACTGCTGCTGCCGCTAAGTCGCTTCAGTGGTGTCCGACTCTGTGCGACCCCAGAGACGGCAGCCCACCAGGCTCCCCCATCCCTGGGATTCCCCAGGCAAGAACACTGGAGTAGGTTGCCATTTCCTTCTCCAATGCATGAAAGCGAAGTCGTTCAGTCGTGTCCGACCCAATGACCTCCAGAGTTACGAAGTTTTAATGTCTAGAGCCTGTGACTATAACTTTCTATGATCAAAAAAGGACCATAATTTGGTTCCAAATTTGATTTATAAATTAGAATATTAATAAGCTAAAATTTTGAGATGAAAAAATTATCTTGGATTATCCAGATAGGCCCTAAATACCATCACAAGTAGCCTTGTAAGAGGGAGTCAGAGGATAATTTGACACACATTGAAGAGAAGGCCACATGAAATCAGAGCAGAGAGAGATTTGAATATGCTGTCCTTGAAAACTGTAGTGATGTGGCCACAAGTCAAGGAGTGCTGGCAGGCTTCAAACGGCAAGGAATGGATTTTCCCTGAGTGCCTTTGGAGAAATCAAAGCTGGAAGAGGAAGGAGTATAGCCCAACTGCCAAGCTGATATTAGCCCATCAATACTGATTTCAGGCTTTTGGTCACAGTATCATGAAAAAATAAGATCCTGTTTTAATTCATCTAGTTTGTGCTTAATTGTTACAGTGGCCACAGGAAATTAATACACCCACCAAAAGAGGAATAGTCATATAAATTATGTTCTGTCAATATACAGGAATTTAATCATTGCAATAAGTAGTGGCTTTATATATATACATGAAAATTTTTCTAAGATATAAATTTAAGCAGTGTAATATTTAGACTATGTATGTGAAAAAGAAAGTAAGCCTGTATGTGTGTTCATATAAATAGGTAGGTGGGTACTTACCTAGATATTATTTTTAAATGTAAAAGTGCAATATTTACCTATAGAAAGGGTGTCGGTTGGAAGGAGAAGGTAGAGAATTTTCACAGTATTAATTGTTTAGGTGTTCAGCAACATGCATAATTTGTACAATATTTGTATCATTTTTAAAAGTGGTAAGAATTTCTCCAAACCATATTTTTTTGCAGATTCCAAATATGCAATCTCTTTGACTACTCATTAAATATTTGATTCCGTCACTAGACTTAAAGTTGCTTGAGAGTAAGAACTTTGTTCACTCTTGTTTCCAGCACCTAATGCACTGCTGTCATATAAAATACTTAAAAAAAATATGTCTGGAATGAATGATGGGCTGTAACGTCTGTCAGCAGCAGCCAAAGGTGAGTACACCCATAAACTGACAGCCAAGGCAGGAATGCCGAAGGAAATGACAGCTCACACCTTCGTTTTGCCTGTCCTTTCCCTCCAAGAGTATGACAGCAGCAGCAGCAGCTTAAGCAGGAAGATAATCCTAAATAACCCACCTCTGTTTGCATCAGGCCACTAGTTCACTGTCACAAGCTTGGCATATTCTGAGGGAATCCCAGCTGTTGTCTCTCTTACTGTAATGCCAAGGACAGAGTCTTGTCAGTCAAAAGCAGTGTGATGAATCAGTGCTCATAGACACAGGGCAAATCCAGAATGCCATTTGTAAGAATAAGTATGGCTCCTTTCCTGCAGAAGTTCCAGGGCAGAGGCCAATGTCGTTGCCACCCATTCATCCTGTGAGAGAAGGGCTTGCTTGACTGAGGCAAAGTAGGCAACTGAGCCAGTTGCGCCTTGGCCGATGAGCATCCCACACTACCTGTGGCTGCCATGGACCGAATCGGTGCAGGCTGAGTGCATGAAGGCTCTGGTGCATGATACATTTAAGGAAAAATTAATCCGAAAATAAAAAAGCACATAGCACTCCAATGCCTAGCTATGTTTATAGAAGTTGTGGGTTAAATTTCACTTCACCGGCTTTGTCCTTTACATTGACAAGTTAGATAAGATGATCTCATTTTTTAAATAATCTTTTTGTGTTTAGGTATTTCTCTGGCAATTTTGTATTACAATTTAAAAGTAAGATAGCTTATGCCTATACTCATGTTGGTTATGTTATTTTGGACTTGATTTCTGAGACCCCTGACAGCTTTTGAAAGATTTAACAACTGGCAGCAAGAAAAACTCCTATAGAATCGTTTTGACAAAATTTTTTTCTTCTGAAAAAAAAACCAGCCTCATTTAGCAGGTAATATATTGCAATAAAAATATGGTTATGCAATAATGGTTCATTAACATGACAAATCATAACATAACCTTTTCTATTAAATGTAAAAAGCAATTTATTGAAATGAAGATATCTTCTTCCCTATGGCGCTTTTCCATAGTCATTGGTTTGAAAGGATTTTTTTTTATTATTCAAAACAGTCATTTTGATTTGCAAGGAGATAACAGTTGTTCATGACATTTTTATTTCTGCATAAACAGATTTCCATTTTGGCGAAGGTTAATACAGTAGGAATTTGTTTTTACTTTTGGATATACTATGATACCACTAGAGCACTTTGTTTGGTATGGAACTGCTAATTTATCCTTTATGCCTTTACGATCTTGTCAGGGCCGCATGTCTCCCTTAGTTTTTCTAATCTAAAATAATCCCAGTGAAATCCTTTGATTGTCTGTTTGGACCTGCTCCATTCCTAAAGCAGGAATGTAATGGGCTTTATGGCACTACTTGGGAGTAATTTATCCAGCAGAGTGACTATAGATACTTGTTTTAATAAGAATATGCTTTATGGTAAGTGGGGACTGCTATTTAATTAGCCAAAGGGAAAGTAGTTCATGATACAATCTGTTCCAATCATCTTGGACATTAAACAAAAAGTCAGGCTAAGTTATTTATGTACATGCACTTTATTTGTAGTTGCTTTGAGCAAACCTCTTCTCTGAAACTTTATAGCATTTTCTGAGTGAGCTGAATTGTAGCAGGGAGGAATAGGGGAAGAAAAGGACATGAGATTATCCCATAAAATTTTTGAAGAAGAAACAGAAGGTTTGCTTATTGCTATCAAGGTTGTGAGTACAGCCATACCAAATGGAAAACAAGCAGAGAACTATGATTTATCATCTACCATTTGGTACTTTGCATCTTTAGTGCTTTGTTGGTGGAAGAATGTTGCAGGATGATAGTAAAGCATTATGTGTGTGTGTGTGTTACTGTGTGTGTTTCCCTTAGATTTCCATTGCCTTCCACAGAAAGATGTTTCTGAAAATTTACAACTATGGTCTTATACTTTTTATTTTAAAAAAAATAAAAGAAATTTAAGATGTTCAACAAAGATCCAATCATTTTAATTCTTAGAGCAAAATTAAGCAGATGGACATATCTTAAGAAATTTTTCCTTCCTAAGAAAATTATAATGATGATATAATGAAGTGCACACATGCTCAGTCGTGTACAACTCTTTGTGACCCCATGGACTTCAGTGAACCAGGCTCCTCTGTCCATGGGATTTTCTAGGCAAGAATATTGGAGTGGGTTGCCATTTCCTCCTCCAGGGGCTCTTCCCAGTACAGGGATCAAACCCACATCTCCTGAGTCTCCTGCACTGGCAGGTGGATTTTTTACCACTGAGCCACCTGATAATAAATGTAAGTAGTATTTATTTCTAATTGGCCAACACTTGTGGCAAGTAAGTAACTGATGATTCAAAGGACTGCTTAAAAGTATGTTTGTGGATGGATGAAAAAAAGGAAACAAAATATGAGACTTTGATCCTAGAATATCACCTCCCAGATTGTGGCTTGCTCAGTAGGTATATTTTTCTCTCTTCCTTGGTATAAACTAGGGCTTCTTGGTGTCTCAGAAGTAAAGAATCTGCCTGCAATGCAGGAGCTGCCAAATACTCAGGTTTGATTCCTGGGTCAGGAAGACCTGCTGGAAGAGGGCATGGCAACCCCCTCCAGTGTTCTTGCCTGGGCAATCCCATGGACAGAGGATCCCTGGTGGGCTAGAGTCCATAGGGTCATAAAGAACTGGACATGCCTAAAGCAACTTAGCATGCACACACAGGTGTAAACTACTCCTGTTGTAAGCACAAAGAACCCAGGTGCTGAAATCATGGTTCCATTCCACTTCACTCTCAGGTGTTTGGAAAGCAAGGCTTAAACCACCTTCCCAAGGTTCTTTCTCCTTAGGTAGCCCTGCCCAGAGGATCCCATGAGCTAACATTTGTGAGTGCCTTTTGTAGAGTGGATGTCTAGTGTAAGTTAACACTTGCTTGTAAAACTCTGTGAGCATAAGGTTTGGATTATAATTGTGTTTGCACACCCTCATGCAGGGCATTCTGCATAGCCAGGCTCCCTGAGTGAAATCTGGGTGAACTGGTCTCTGCTTTCCAGCAGTTTGAGGCATTCTGCCCCTGTTTCCTGTCACGTCTATTATTTTGTCCATAGGCCTGTCTTGCTCTTTTCAAAATGACTTATAAAACTACAACTCAAACTAGTGAGTTTCAAATTATGTAGTTTTTCTCCAGCCACCTGAGCAACAGATCTGTACCTTCACAACGCACCAGTCTCTCCGTAGCAGGGGAAAGATGTGGTGCCGTCTAGAGGCACAGTGTGAGCTCAGAACGCTAGCGGCTGGCCAGGAGGTCAACATTAATGATTACCCTGCATAAGACCATTGTATAATTTTCATGTTATTTTCATTTTACACCTTCAGTTTCTCTCCACCATCAGCAGGTTTTCTCCATCTCTTTGTTTTCTCCTGGGAAAGTCTTTTCAGCTGCCTAAGCAACACCTCAAGAATGGTTGCATATTGTCATATCCTAGACAGCTCAGAGAGGTTACAAAAGGTTTTCGAGTCATTACTGTTTTAACAATTGACTGCCACACCATCCAGGTCATTAGGAAACAGAGGCAGTGCAATTGCCCCCATGAAATGACACTGGTCGAGTCTGCGTTTAGTGCTTTTAACGTAAGAAGACAGAAAAGGAAATACTCAAGACCAAACTTTCCGTCAACTCTGCAGTCTCACACAACCTTCAGTGACTTGGAAAGTTTTCTGACAGGAGACAATGTGCAGAGCGAACAAGTCACGCCCCTTCCTCCTCCTGAAGACATGTAAGCAGCTGGTGCCTGCAAGCCCTGGCTGGAGGGGAGTAAATGCATGACTGATATTAAACAAATATAGGCTTGTGCCAGGAACTCAGAAAAGATTCTGTATACAATGGAATGGTACAGTTCAAAGGGCCTGGCATGGTTCGTGATCACTTCACGTGTGAAGTGTCAAGGGTTGGTGTATCAGAGTCAATAATTTTTTAAAAGGCACTTATTTGATTTTTCTTTGGCGTTCTCTAGGTTATTTTGCTACACTTTTCTTAGCATGGCATATTGTTTCATTGTGAAAATTGCTGATTACCATAAAGCTAGTGTTCTTCAATTTTTGTTGGTTTTCATTGTCAGATTTGATTCACTTTAAGTGTCACATTATTTTTAATCTTTTCTTAAAAAATAAATTTAACATCATTTTTCATTCAACCCAAGACTGCAGCTCATTGTCATCAATCTGAGCTGGGAGTGGGCATAAAAGTAAGTGTGAGTTCAGCTTCTGCTCATTACACTGGTGTTCAAAGGTCTGGGCCAGGCAATAGAAAGCTTGGACACACAGTTAGAAATGCAGACATCTCATTCTTCAAGTAATACTTATGAAATAAGTCTGAGTGGCACTGATCTAAGTGGTGAGTAGAATGAATTAAATACCCTATACCTGTTTTCCAGGATGGTGTCAGTCTTGTTGACACTGAAGCTTTGTGAGCCACAGTTGTCTTCATCTTGTTATGCGATAGCTACTCAACTGTTCTGTTGACAAAATTGAATGAGATGTATAAAAAATAAAAAGAAAAACCCGGAAAGTCAAGCAAACATAGAGCTTAATAGGAAGGAACTAGATGGGCTAGCACCTTTTTTACCATCAACTTTGCAATGCTGGAAGTTCTGGAAAAGTTTAAGAGGAGTGGAGTGGATATCTAACTCTATATCAAGATTTATGCTTATAGTTACCATTATGGTGTGTTTCAGCTTCTCAAGATTAGCTCTAGTGGTAAAGAAGCTGCCTGCCAGTGTAAGAGATGCAAGAGACACCGGTTTGATCCCTGAGTTTGGAAGGTCCCCTTGAGAAGGAAATGACACCCCATTCCAGTATTCTTGCCTGGAAAATTCCATGGACAGAGGAACCTGGCAGACTTCAGTCCATGGGACTGCATAGAGTCAGGCACGACTGAGCATGCATGGTGTGTTTCACATTGTATGGCTTACTTTTTTTCTTTCTCACCAAATCACAAACTCCTAGAAGGCAGATTTCATGTTTTGTTTTGTTTTCTTCCTTTTTTTTTGTCCCCAGCATCTTTTACAATTACTGCGGCAGGAAAGTGCTCAAGAACTGTTCCATATTGGATGAATAACGTGGATGAATGAACAAATGAGTGAACAGAGCTTATCAGGATTAGGACCTATGTGCATCAAATCCTAGTTATTCTTTTCAATTTCCCAGGGTCACTTCACACCTCAGATGATGTTCTTTCCTATATAAGTAAATTTTCAGAGAAAATAATTATGCTATAATCACATTCAAAATGGGCCTCAGCCTGAAATTGCTGCACTAAAATGACTATCTTGTAGGAACCTGAGTGTCTTAAGAATAATTAGCATCATGTGCCAATTGATGTTTGTTTCTTCTGTCAGAGGCCCCATATTATAGATTTCCTAACATTATTTTTTAATAGGAAAGGGAAAAGTATAAATTACGGAAATTAAGATATTAATGTTTCTATTTATCCTATTGTTCATAATCATAACCCAATTTGTAAGGTTCTGTGCTAAGAGTTTACTATATATAATCTGAACTTCATTCTGTTTGATTTGATTAAACATTTTGCTATTTCTTGTTCTGGGAAGGCAACAAAATAATTCATAACTGTTTGGGAAAATGTTAAAAACAACCTTTAAAAACTTAAATTCTTTCGAAGCACCCTTGAATCGATTAGCTCCTTTTTCTCATGTCAGCCATGGAATGAGATCATACCTGTATGGTAGTATGATCTCTATTTTACAAATAAGTAAAATATCTCTATTTTACATATGATCTCTATTTTACAAAGAAAACTGAAGTTTTTTCATCTATTTAATCCTTGGATAGGACACTGCCTACGTATGCACCACAGGAGGTGCTGGATCTGCTTCCAGTAACTCATAGCCTAGATGAGACTGGCTGGTCCTTAGACTCAGGTATCCAGGAACCCTGCATTAGACATGGAGCTTTAGAGCATCCTACTGCCCTCCTCTGACTGTTTTTGTTTTTTCTTATGGGACCAAGGAGATGTGTTCACCTAGATCTTGAGTCACCATACCTTCTAGACCACATGCCAGTGAAGAAGCCCTGCTTCCTGGCTTTGTGCAGAGCCTCTTCCCCAGGTTCATTCTCCCAAGGTCACACCACTAATTCCTAGGCAAGATAGATTTTGCAAAAGAAAAAAAAAGAAAAAAAAAAAGGCCAACATGGAGCAAAGAACAGCAAAGGACAGGAAAAGAATAGTGGACAGCTCCAAACAAAATTTAGGGACAGATCTGAGAAAGGGAGGTTAAATTAGGAATTACAACACTACCCATGGTAAGAGGTACGGTGGAAGTGAACAGAGAATGCTATGGAAAGATGGAAGAAGGACACAACTCAGGTGGGCAATGTGGGTGGGAGGAAGACATGTTGGCAAAGGCTCTTAGAGAAGTTAAATCTTAGAGGCTTGGTTAGAATTATGTTATGAGGGAAGAAAAAATGAAGGGTTTTTAGTAGCGGGAAGGATGTATAGAGGCACGGAGGCATAAGATCACTTATGAGATCTTGAGGTCTTATGAGATCTTCAGGGCCAAGAAATTTATGGACCTGAAATTTCTTCCATGTGGCTGAAAAAAAACAGAAAGAGGGGCACAAATAAATTGGAGGGGAGAGATGGGCAATTGTTGCTATTTAGCTGCATTCACTACCTTTCTTATGGAAATATGAATTTGATTTTATTTGGATTCTTTCCATTGGGTACCATTGGACAGGACTAATATGATGCCTGGTTTCTGTTAGCCTGAGAACAAAAAGAGTGACAAAAAGACTGAAAATTACTGAGATCCTTATGTTTACAGAAGCTTTCCCATGTGAAACATTCAAGCAGCTTCCAGCTTTGAGCCCTTTTGAAATACCCTGGTTTTCCCCAGCATTTAAGCTTGCTTCTGCCACGTTCTATTCCAACCTATTAGCACCATTTATCCTTCTAACAAATTTGATTTTTTATTAAATAAATTATAGTCAGTATCAATAGATTGAAATCAGAATCCTAGCTGGTATTAGAAGAAAGCATGGCCTGATTATCAAAGACCTTGAATGTCAGCTGTAGAATTTGGACTTTATTTTGAAGGTAATGAAGAATTATAATAAACATGAATGAAATGGGGCTAAATGACTTATCAAAATGTCTGGCCATTTTAACTTACCAACTCCTAAGAATCTGGAATTGTCCATAAAGGTAATATATTAAACATGCAGCCCTCAGTAAGACAAAGAAAACATGGCAACTGTTATTATTCTTCCTAATACTATTAAAGTCATTGTAGCTTTCCAAATGATTTAATTTTGCTCAAGAATGAATGAATATCGAGCTCATAGCACTCCTTGTACTTTCCCTTTTTATATTTGGAACACAAAATAATAATTGTTGCCTAGATGAAGACATTTATAAATACATAAGAATAATGCTGTGTATGCATTCTTCCTTATGATTTTCATACACTTTTATCTGTTCCATGTATAAATATTAGATTCACTATGAATTAGTTAAGTGAGAATAAACTTATCTATTCTGAAAGCACATATTTATTATGATTTATCTGTCCACATTGACCAAAAATTATTTTTATGTTTTAAAGAAGAAAGATAACTGTGATATCTTTAACTCTTGGACTAATTTATTCATTCAATTAGCAACTATTTATTAAGATATTTTAAGGCAAGGTACTATACTAAGCACATTTTATGACGATTCACCCAAGTAGTTCTTAAACATCAAGTGGGTGACAAAACAATTGTGTGCCATGGCAATTTTAAGTTTAGTCATTTTGAATAAAATCTCTTCAAGTCTTTGAAAATATAAATGTTCCAGGGATCTGGCAAATGCAAGAAATTATGTGTGACTGTCCAGGGGTGGGTGTGCATCTGTGCGTCTTTGCGGTTTTTGCAAATACGGGGACCACAAAGTAAAAATGAAACCGTGATGCCCTTGTGACTTTACTGGCTATTGTACTCTGAAGACAGCAAGCCTAGATGTTTTGAAATTTACAGTTTCCTGGAGCTTTTCCACAAACAGTTTTGACGTAGTATAGAATACTTGATCAACTGTCACCCAAGGCGATTTGAAGGAAATGCAGGAAAAGGAAGGGTCTATTTTGAACCTTGAAAATGCAAGGTCTTCTCTTCCACCATGAGGAGGAAAAATTACCCTTTTCCTTCTAGAGAAGATCTATGAACACTGAGGTTGAAATCCCAAGCTCTGCAATACTAAGATTTCTGGACATCACTAAACTGCTAAGGAGCATTTGCAGCTCTTTGCAAAGCTTGCCAGAAGACAACTTTAGTAAGAACTGGAACTTTATGATCATAGATATTATACCTGACACCATCTCATGGTTAAAAATGAATTTGGAAAGATACAAGGACTCAATTAGCAAAGCAATGACGAACAAGCAGCATTCCAAAAATCTTCATTCTCTGATACTTTGACATTTATAGCTGTCTGATTTTAAGGATGATGCTTAATCTGATGCAGTCTCAGTCATCTCATCTTTAGACAGAGCTAAGAATACCTACTTCTTCAGATTACTGGGACAATTTCATGAGATAACTTATATAAAGTGCAAAATGAAATTCCTGGCATATACTAGGAGTTGAATAGATACCGTGTCCTTTCTGCTCTTGTTAGTGCTTTACACAGTTTATGCCGAGGAGAAGGTCAGGTTCTTCGGAAAATGGTATTCACTTTATCAATAGTAGGAATAAGAAAGTTATCTACCAATTATTGAACACCTACTTTGTTCCAGATTAAGAAGGTATTCAATATTATGTCTCTATCACACAATTATGTGAAGTGAACCTTATAATCTTCATTTTGCAGATAAAGGAAATAAAACCCAGAGAGGCTAGATGACTTGTCTAGGAACATATAGCTAGTCACTGAAGCTGCATGTGATTTTAGGCCTGATTCTGCAGCTTATACTCTATTTGTCCACACATATCAGTCAAGAGACTGTAATTAAGAAGTTAATCAATCATTTATACAAACGACTACAGGAATGGATACATCAAAAGTGGTTAAGCATTATAGACATCATAGTAATGTCTGGTTATTTTTCTTATATCTCTGAACTCTATTGATAGTAAACATTTTATTTCTCAGTTTTCTTAAAATCTCAGCTAAAAAAATATTAAGATTTGATATTTACAAGCATGCTTATTTGAATTTTTTTAAGAAGTGAATTTTCCCATGATGTTCATCTGTTAATACACATATGCTGCCTCTATACACACAGAGTAATGTGAGGCTTTCTTGTCTAACAGGAGCAAGCTGGAGGAGGAATTGAAGGTATCTATACCTCAGTTCCCTGGGTTGGAGTGTTAATGTATGAATATCACTTGGCCTCAGGGTGCAGTCACATGAGGCATTCTCAGTTAATTTCACTATTTGATAAAGAATCAAGAATGTCTTATCAGAGGTCCTTCCACAGGGATTTGCCTTCCCATTTCATACTGTCAGTACCCTTTACAGTAAGGCTTGATAAATTCTCACTAATGATTATGATCCAATGTACTTATATTTTACTGTCAATAATTATATATGTGAGTGTATGCATGGATGCCCACCTGCACCAGATGAATAGGGCCAGAGGCTTATTTTCCCAGGTGTTTTTCCTAAATAACTATTTTGCCTCATTGTAGCCATTATGGAGAACAGTTCTCTTCTTCCCTTGCTGTTCTCTTCCACTCTCCTGGTCAGAGTGCTGTGGTGTGAGTGGGTACCCTCTGTAAACTCAGTGCTAAGCACATTGGTATGTTGTTCTAACTTGCCATTTTCTCCTCTTAAAAGTCTTTCTGTACTACATTATAAATACCAAAAGAATGTTAGTAGAAAAAACACATAAATGCATGTTATTTTGTTTTTAAAGACTTTATAAGAGGTTGAGTTTTTTGGGGGGCGGCTGGGACAAGGAGAAGTATTGTTTTCACTTTTAATTTCATGTTGACCAATATTTTTACTGTGGGTAAAATTAAAATAGACTTTTTCCTGTGTTTTAACCAAGATATATATTTTTAAGCACTAGACATTCTAGGGTATATACCTAACTTCTTCAAGAGTCAAGCCAATGGACAAATCACTTTTGTTTGAAGATATAGCTCCTCCCACCACCATCCATTAAAACTTGCTTATGATGACAAATTCAAGTTCAGCAATAAATGATTTCCCTTTGCCTTTTTTCCCTCTAAAGAGAGAAAGTGAATTTTCTTCTTGAGTATCGAGAAATGTATATGGAAATCAATCATTGGGCCTAGTCTAGTGGGTGATAATAAACAAGTCAACTAAAAGAAATGAAATGAATGGTGAGACTCGAGTATATGGAAGAGAGTGACAGAATGTATTAATGAAGTCTAGTGAGAAACATGACAGGGTTGGATCCCTACATCAAAGAAGCCAGTGAGATTCCCTACTCATGGCAAACAAATATTTTGTTTCTGATTAGTAGTGATAATAATGCCAACCCTAAAATGAAAGTAACATGTGAAGACAGTATTGCCTAAGATTTGAAGCCTTGGAATGGTTACTTCTTGAAAGCATGAAATCTTTTTCTTTGAAAATTCATGAGAAAAAAATTGAACAGCAATTTTAAAGATTAGTGTAGGTACTCTTTAGACCAAAATGTGTTAGTTGATTTATTTTAAGAATATATAAAGACATTATGCTTAATAAATGATGACATTATAGAGTAAGCCAGAGTCCTCTTTAATCATAGCATGCCTCTGTGCTCAATTGCTTCAGTGTGTCCAACTCTTTAGACCCTCTGGGCTATAGCCCACCAGGCTTCTCTGTCCATGGGATTCTCCAGGCAAGAATACTGGAGTGGGTTGCCATGCCCTCCTCCAGGGATCTTCCTGAGCCAGGGATCAAATCCCTGTCTCTTGTGTCTAATGCAGGCAGACTGAAGGCGGATTCTTTACCCACTCATCCACTGTGGAAGCCACTCTAATCTCAGAGGTAACCACTGTTCTGAGTTTGATGTGTATTCTTCTAATCCATTTTTCCTCCCTAATCCCACCGATTTGTGTTGACTTCTTGACTGCAAGCACAAGTGTGATTATGGCAGTGGCACTGATTTTCAGGTATGGCTTGTAGAATTAGTCTCATTACTTTAAAGTCAGATCTTGTATAATTCATTTTTATAATTCTGTTCAGTATTTCCCCAGGCCTTCCAATACTTAAAAAGAAACACACAACAGGGAAATAACTCCTGAGGCAGCACTCAGATGGCAGGAATTCTACAACACTTATTAAATTGTTCTCCTAAATGCTGAGTAGCTTTAGTAAGATGGAATTTCAAAGAATGCTACAATGTATTGAATACCATTATACTTAAAAGAAAAGGGAAGTTCAGAAAGTTAGATCTAGCAGGGCTTCTATGGGAAGCCTTCTTTTTCTTTCACCTCTCATCACCTCCTCCTTCTCTTAGTATCTCACAGAGAAAGGGAAGAACCAAACATCAAACTAAAATTATCCAAACCTTTGCTCTTGCTTACTCGAAGTCAGCCACTCTACTCTTTTATGATGCTGCTTGGTCAGAGAGTTATTATTAGGATTTATAAGCAGTCCCATGATAGACTTAGATTTTTTAGGTGTTTATAACTGTCATAAAAATTTAGTATGGCATGCAAGGTCTCAACCTGGCAGTAAATTTTGCAATAATACTTCTCTGTATTATAAGAAAGTTGTTTGTCCATCCTCAAGGAGTTGGAAAAATGGTAGAACAGAATGAGATTTTATTGTACCTGGAAAATTTTGACAGTGAGAGGAAGAAGCCATCTTGTTTTACACAAAATGTTCAAAGTGCCAAGAGGAATGATAACATAGGGCAAAGTACATTAGGCCACAGAACAGTTCCTGCACTTACCAACTAATTCACTTTGGACAAATCGTTTAACGTCTCTGTCCCTGAAATTCCTTTTTTTTTTTTTTTTTCACAATGAGGATAATAATAGTAACTGCCTTATAAGGTTCAGGGAACACTGAATAAATTAATATATGGTAAATGTTTAGAATAGTACCAGGAATATAAAACAACTATGTGTTTGTTATTTAATATTATCTTAGAGAGTCAGCTAAATTCTCTAAATTCTTGTCCAGACAGCTTCACCGATGATTAAGGTATGTTTTCAGGTCAAATATAGGTTAACACAAAACATACTTCTTATAATTAGTATGTGACATATATAGTCAGAGAGTAACTATGAGTAGCATTTCTCACTTTTATATTTTTGTTCGACACAGTCTAGGGACAAGAAACAGAACTTATGAAATGCCATCATACACACAGAAAGGGAAAGGCAGACAAAGCTGACTCCAAAGTAGAGTAGAAGGTGTGCATTGGACTGCAAGGTAAGCAGAGATCATGGTTTTGATCTTGGTTAACTTGAGTCTCAAGCAGATGTTAGTCTCAGATCTCACTTCCCGAAGGGTCTTATCATTTAGGATTAGATGTGATTGGCTCTAAAGAAAACAAGAAGTTTCTTCTTAACAACTTTTCCCAAAGATAAGAATCAGTTTAGTGGGTAGACAGGGCACTTTCTCAGTAAACCCTTGGCAGGCGGATGTTTGTAAGAAGCTGCCCTTTGAGCTCTCTGACTGCTGAATGACAATCTCTTTCTAAAGATCTTTCTAAATCTTTAGCATGACATATAAGAAAAAAATGGGGTCAAAGCATAATGCTTCTATTTTTCACATTGTAAAAGTGCCTGCTTCTTTTTTTTCCCCTCCCTCTAAGCCAGTGATGTGTATGTGGTGTGAGTGTATGTGTATGTGTGTGTTATGAGCATTTGTGAATTTTTTTTACATGGCACATTCATCTCTACTATATCTTAGGCCTGTACTGGGGGCATTACACATTATCTCACAATAGTGAAAGTGAAAGTGAAAGTGAAGTCGCTCAGTCGTGTCCGACTCTTTGTGACCCCGTGGACTGTAGCCCACCAGGCTCCTCCGCCCATGGGATTCTCCAGGCAAGAGTACTGGAGTGGGTTGCCATTTCCTTCTCCAGATCTCACAACAATATTGAGAGGTAAATACTCTCATTACCATTTAGAAGAAGAGAAAGTGGTCCAGATAAGATAAACTTGCAGAACTAGTTAGATAAGGAACCTAGGCTTGAGCACAGGTATGACTCCAAGACATGAGCTCTTGCTCTAATAATGAACTCATTTTTGAGGCATGTTTGGGTGTCCATTGGAAGGGCTGATATTGAAGCTGAAACTCTAATACTTTGGCCACCTGATGTGAAGAGCTGAATCTCTAGAAAATACCCTGATGCTGGGAAAGTTGAGGGCAGGAGGAGAAGGGGATGACAGAGGATGAGATGGTTGGATGGCACCACCAACTCAATAGACATGGGTTTGGGTGGACTCCGGGAGTTGGTGATGGACTGGGAGGCCTGGCGTGCTGCAGTTCATGGGGTCACAAATAGTTGGACACGACTGAGCGACTGAACTGAACTGAACTACCTTTAGGAGTTCCTAACTTTCTAAGTCATGGAAATATTAGTTGTTGTATAGAAGAGATCTGTAGAATTTGTTTCTGGCTCTCCTTTCACTCATTTTCTTATCATCCTTTCCAATCATTCACTCTCACGTTCCTTTTTTCTCATTTTGTTGTAAACTCAACAAATCAAATTAATCTGAAACCTAATTGCCTAAGTCTCAGTTATCAAGGCCGTGTTTGGTAATTAGAGCTAATCTAGTAGACCCGTTTATAGGAAATCTACTCAGTTTCACTTGCAGAGCTGCATTTCTGGCCCTTCCACCCAGCCTACTCCCCTGCTTCCAAACACCATCAGGACACTTTAACATGGAGCATGCCAGCATGAATTGAAACTGACGTGAAGCAGAAACAAAAAGTAGCTCTGATGTATTTTCCCACAATTTCCACAATAGACAGTACGGAACTATTTCCTCTTCATTCTTCCTGTGCCATGACAAGTTCTTATTTGAAACTTTTTGAGGCTGAAGATTGATAACTTCCACGTTCAGTTCACATTGAGCGCTTTTCCCCTCCTTTGTTTCCTCTCTTAACTGTGCTATTTGTGCACATACCTCAATCCTAGTATATAATGGATACATTTGCCTACCTAGGGTTTGGTGATTTTATTAACCTGTGAGTTCTCTTCTTCAGCATTAGTGCCTTGTATGAGTTGCAGTGAAGCAGAGGATAGAATCAAGTTAGGGGCATTTCAAGTTCAAATTCTTGCTCTGAGTTCAAATTCTTACTCTGTTAGTCATTAACACTGTGATAATGGGCAGATTATTAAGCCTCACTGAGTCTCAATTTCTTCATGTAAAATGTAAGAATTATAGAACCTAGTTCATGGAGTTGTGGATTCAACAAGAGAATTCATATAAAATATTGCATACGTCATGTCAATTATATCCCAAAAAAACTAGGGAAGAAAATGCTTCATGTAAGATCTGACACAATAATGCATCATTGTTATATCTGGCAAAACTTTTTAAACTGTGAAAGCCAGCATCAGCAGGCCTGTAGTGTTGTGATTTGTAAAGACTGAAGTAGAACACTGAGTATCACGGGAAATGTATATGGTGAAAATTAACTACTAGCTCTAGCTTGTTCCCTTCATAATCTGGGTCTGTGCTTTATAAGAAATATAAAAATATTTTAGATTCTGGATCCAAGATCATTCAGTTCAGTTCAGTCGCTCAGTCATGTCCAACTCTTTTCGACCCCATGAACTGCAGCATGCCAGGCCGCCCTGTCCATCACCAACTCCCGGAGTTCACTCAGACTCGCGTCCATCAAGTCAGTGATGCCATCCAGCCATCTTTAGTTATTATTATTTAGTTATAATCTCAAATAACTATTGAATATTTAGTATTTACTGAACTGCTAGTTATCAGAGAGCTAGTTATCTGAGAACAAGCTGGGTTTATAAAAGGCAGAGGAACCAGAGATCAAATTACCAACATTCCCTGGATCATATAGAAAGAAAAGAAATTCCAGAAAAACATCTACTTCTGCTTCATTGAGTATGCTAAAGATTTTGTCTCTGTCTATCACAACAAACTGTGGAAAACACTCAAAGAGATAGGAATATAAGTCCACCTTATTTGTCTCCTGAGAAACTTAAATGCAGGTCAAGAAGCAAAAGTTCGAACTGAACACAAAACAACAGACTGGTTCCAAATTCGGAAAGGAGTTCATCAATGCTGTATATTGTCACTTTGTTTATTTAATGGATATGCAGAGTACATCATGTGAAATCCCAGGCTGGACGAAGCATAAGCTAGAATCAAGATTGACAGGAGAAATAGCAACAACCTCAGATATGCAGATGATACCACTCTAATGATAGAAGTGAAGTGAAGTGAAGTGAAGTCGCTCAGTCATGTCCGACTCTTTGAGACCCCGTGGACTATAGCCTACCAGCTTCTCCATCCATGGGATTCTCCAGGCAAGAATACTGGAGTGGGTTGCCATTTCCTTCTCCAGGGGATCTTCCGAATGCAGGGATAGAACCTGGGTCTCCCACATTGGAGGCAGACGCTTTAACCTCTGAGCCACCAGGGAAGCCCAGGAAAGTGAAGAGAAACTGAAGAACTTTTGATGACAGTGAAAAAGTGAAAAAGCTGGCTTAAAATTCAACGTTAAAAAAACTAAGATCATGGCATCTTGTCCTATTACTTCATGGCAAATAGAAGGGGAAAAAGTGGAAGCAGTGACAGATTTTATTTTCTTGAGCTCCAAAATCAATGAGGACAGTCACTGCAGCCACGAAATTAAAAAATGTTTGCTTCTTGGAAGGAAAGCTATGACAAACCTAGATAGCATATTAAAAAGCAAAGATATCACTTTGGCGACAAGAGCCCATATAGTCAAAGCTGTGTTTTTTTCCTGTCGTGTATGGATGTGAGAGTTGGACTATAAAGAACTGAGCACCACAGAATTGATGCTTTTGAATTGTGGTTGCTGGAGGAGACTCTTCAGAGTCCCTTGGACTGAAAGGAGATCAAACCAGTCAGTCTCAAAGGAAGTAACACCTGAATATTTATTGGAAGGACTAATGTTGAAGTTGAAGTTCCAGTACTTTGGCCACCTGACTTCAGTCCATGGGGTTGCAAAGAGTCGTAAATGACTCAAGCAACTTAGCATACAAGCACCTGATTGGAAGAGCGGACTCATTAGAAAAGACCCTGATTCTAGGAAAGATTGAAGGCAAAAGGAGAAGAGGGCAGCAGAGGATTAGATGGTTAGATAGTATCACTAACTCAATGGGTGTGAATTTGAGCAAACTCCGGAAAATAGTGACATACAGGGAAGCCTGTAGTGCTGCAGTCCACAGGGTTGCAAAGAGTTGAACATGACTTAGCGATTGAAAACAATAACAAGAAAAAAACAACAACAAAAGTTATCAGAGCAAGTATACTCAAAAAGGTAGAGGTTAGTAAACATTACCCCAAAAAAGGTGTTTAAAGGTAATGTGCTTCATTTTATATAAATCTGTCTTTTATTTAAAAAATCTGATGCCATATAAAATGCATTCAGTAATATGACCTTTTCTTGATCTGATTACAAGATACAAGTTTTCTTGCTTGAAGGCAGAGTTAATTTTCAGTCTACAGTCATCTTGGTGACTCTAAAATGATTTTTACTATTTGGGACAATTCTTTTGCATCAATGTGATATAAACTATTGTATATTGTTATATAAATTATAATATATGATAACAACCATTGTAGCTTACAATGTGTGTTGCAAGAACTGAAGTTTTTTTGTATAGTCTGTTCACTCCTGAATGCTCACAACCTAGAACAGTTCCTGATACATACTGCTAATGAGTGAAGTTGCTCAGTCATGTCTGACTCTTTGCAACGCCATGGACTGTAACCCACCAGGCTCTTTGGTCCATGGGATTTTCCAGGCATGAATAGTGGAGTGGGTTGCCATTTCCTTCTCCAGGGGATCTTCCCAACTCAGGGATCGAACCCAGGTCTCCCGCATTGTAGGCAGATGCTCTACCATCTGAGCTACCGGGGAAGCCATTTTGCTATTATATACTAGATTTTTGTGCTATATTCTATCAGCATTGATAAGAAATGGCTCCTCCTAAAAAGATAGTCACGATAAGCTAAGTGAGAATATAAGTAAACCATTAAAATAAATTAAAAGATATATGCTTGGGTAGAATAATGGCCATTTTGCCTGATGAATTTAGAGAAGGAGAATTTAGGTTTTCAAATGAGTAGCTTTCCAGATGAACATAAATAGAAGTTGGAAAACATTTAAGCCTAAAATAATAGATCTATAGAAAACCATGTTAGCTTCAGTATTTTCAAATAGTTTGGAATGACAAGATCTCATAGCATGAAAGAAGGGTGTCAAGGAATAAGGCAGGAGAAAAGGTAGAATCCAGGTCTTAGAAAGTCTTTGTGCCCTTGAGAAGCAAACTCTCTTATCTTGTGGGAAAAAGGGAACCATTCATGTAGAGTTATGAAAGTGGAGACATGTAATTTTTCCTATGATAAAGATCAGTTTTTAGATGGTAATAAGACTAGAGGAAATCAGCAGGCACTTTGCCATCATTTCAGAAGAAATAACAAAAGCATTAGATAGGATAAAGTCAGAGTGGCAACTTGAGGAAATGTTAAGAGGTGGAATAAAAGGAATGAATGAGGCAAGAAAAGTGGTCATGAATGAGGCAAGCAGAGGAGAGGCCAACCTTTCTTGCTTGGGTAGAAAGTGGGTGGTAGAACCATTAATCAGAAAGGTAAATTCAGTTTTGTAAATGTAGGACTTTCATGTGGAGATACCCAACAGATAATTATTAGATACTGGGTTTGTAGCACAGAAGTAAAGTTCAGGCTGGTGTTATATCTGGCATTTTCAGTTCAGTTCAGTTCAGTCACTCAGTTGTGTCCGACTCTTTGCGACTGCATGAACTGCAGCGCATCAGGCCTCCCTGTCCATCACCAACTCCCAGAGTTCACTCAAATTCACGCCCATCAAGTCGGTGATGCCATTCAGCCATCTCATCCTCTGTTGTCCCCTTCTCCTCCTGCCCCCAATCCCTCCCAGCATCAAAGTCTTTTCCAATGAGTCAAGTCTTTGCATGAGGTGGCCAAAGTACTGGAGCTTCAGCTTTAGCATCAGTCCTTCCAAAGAACACCCAGGACTGATCTCCTTTAGAATGGACTGGTTGGATCTCCTTGCAGTCCAAGGGACTCTCAGGAGTCTTCTCCAACACCACAGTTCAAAGGCATCAATTCTTCGGCGCTCAGCTGTTTTCACAGCCCAACTCTCACATCCATACATGACTACTGGAAAAACCATAGCCTTAACCAGACGGACCTTTGTTGGCAAAGTAATGTCTCTGCTTTTGAATATGCTATCTAGGTTGGTCATAACTTTTCTTCCAAGGAATAGCATCTTTTAACTTCATGGCTGCAGTCACCATCTGCAGTGATTTTGGACCCCCCCAAAAATAAAGTCTGCCACTGTTTCTACTGTTTCCCCATCTATTTGCCATGAAGTGATGGGACCAGATGCCATGACCTTCATTTTCTGAATGTTGAGCTTTAAGCCAACTTTTTCACTCTCCTCTTTCACTTTCATCAAGAGGCTTTCTAGTTCCTCTTCACTTTCTGCCATAAGGGTGGTGTCATCTGCATATCTGAGGTTATTGATATTTCTCCCAGCAATCTTGACTCCAGCTTGTGATTCTTCCAGCCCAGCGTTTCTCATGATGTACTCTGCATATAAGTTAAATAAGCAGGGTGACAATATATAGCTTTGATGGACTCCTTTTCCTATTTGGAACCAGTCTGTTGTTCCATGTCCAGTTCTAACTGGCACATTAACTGAATGCTTGTATGTGTGTGTGTGTGTGTGTGTGTGCATATAGATGTACCCTGTGTACCACTGAGGTACAGGATGGAGAGACAGACATAATTCTCATAGAACTCTCAGAATATAACCCTCATAGAACTCTCAGAAATAGCAGAAACAAATACTTTTTAAAA
The DNA here is from genome assembly GCA_006408695.1 of Aepyceros melampus. NCBI lineage: Eukaryota > Metazoa > Chordata > Mammalia > Artiodactyla > Bovidae > Aepyceros > Aepyceros melampus. Next base: position 184,929 of record SJXQ01001825.1, on the reverse strand, counting down.
ATTATTTAATTAATTTATTCTAATTAGAAGATAATTCTTTACAAGGCCTAATTTGCCTGTTACTCCAGGTGTTTCTTGACTTCCTACTTTTGCATTCCAGTCTCCTGTAATGAAAAGGATATCTTTTTTTGGTGTTAGTTCTAAAAGGTTTTTTGGTCAATCATCCAGAAAGATTATTAAAAATTAAAAGAGAAACAGTATACCTTCAAAGAGAGTTCTCTGAGCAATTGTCATAAAGCAGAGGTCTCCAGTGGACAAGTCATATCTGTATACACAAGGTACTCCAGACAGTTTTCTGTATTATACCCTCATCCTAAAAAGATGAAGAGAAATCTTAACATTAATATCACCAATAATAAAGATAATAATAACCCATTGTATAAGATGATCCATTGAGGTATAGAAAGAAAATACTGCAGCTTCTAGTATGTTTATTGTACATATTATGAAAAAGAATGCAGTTAACTTATAAGAAAAATCTAATAACAAATTAAGATAACTCTCACTCAGTCCATGTTTCAAGGTCCTTCAGTTCAGTCGCTCAGTTGTGTCCACTCTTTGTGATGCCATGGACTGCAGCACACCAGGCTTCCCTGCCCATCAGCAAGTTCCAGAGCTTTCTCAAACTCATGTCCATTGAGTTGATGGTGCCATGCAAACATCTCATCCTCTGTTGTCCCCTTCTCTTCATCCTTTCAATCTTTCCAAGCATCAGGATCTTTTCTAAAGAGTCAGTTCCTTGCAGCAGGTGGCCAGAGTATTGGAGCTTCAGGTTCAGCTTCAGTCCTTTCAATGAATATTCAGGACTTATTTTCTTTAAGATTGACTGGTTTGATCTTGCAGTCCAACGGACTCTCAAGAGTCCTTTGAAGAGGATGATAATTCCGTAAAGCAAAATACTTAACAGAGTCCTCTTCAACTCATTTATTTTACCTGCATTGTAGTATTTTCTAGTTGGTGTAGGGCCAGTGATGAGAGTTCACAGATTATGTTATCAGATTTCAACTAAAGTAACTCTTCTAAGGGCTTCCAGTTTTCACTAGCAGTAAAAAACCCGCCTGCTAATGTCAGAGATATAAGAGACACAGGTTCTATCCCTGGGTCAGGAAGAGCCTCTGGAGGAGAGCATAGCAACCCACTCAAGTATTCTTGCCTGGAGAATCCAATGGACAGAGAAGCCTGGCAAGCTACAGTCTATGGGGTCTCAAAGAGTCAGACATGACTGAAGCAACTTAGCAGCCCAATACTTCTAAATTAGCAAGCAGTTCACAAAATTTCCAGTAAGGAAACAATGTTGACTAAAGATAATACCAGTAAAGGAAGCACAGATGATATAGGAAACATATAGAGCTGACATGTCCACTCACAGAATAAACTCAGGAACTAAAAACAATGAAAATTTATTTGGATATTCCAATATTCTTTCAAAATGAGTTTAAAAAAATCAGAAAAACTACTTCAAATACAGATTATCATCCACTGTCATGACAAAGAGCTTCAAATAGAAAATATGAATTGAGATATTACCTAATGACCTTTAAAAATAATATTTATTTCATTATTGTAAACATATTTTGTGCATACATTTTAAGATATTCAGAGACTATCACATAATGTAATTAACAAGGTACATATATAGAAGACTGGTTTCTGGTGTTTAAATATTTTAAGTGTAGAAATGTACAATCCACAAGATTTGGAATGCAGTGAATGAAGGAGTCAATATGTTCTTCAAGTAGTATTCCCTGTTAGTTCAATAGTAAAGAATCCGCCTGCCATGCAGGAGACTCAGGAAATGCAGGTTTGATCCCCAGGCTGGGAAGATCCCCTGGAGGAAGAGATGGCAACCCATTCAAGTATTCTTGCCTGGGAAATCCCATGGACAGAAGAGGCTGGTGAGCTATAGTTCATAGGGTCACAAAGAATCAGACACAAATGAACGTCTAAACACACGACACACAAGGATTGTCAAAAGGGATTGTGACTGCTTATATCCCTTCATCATACCAGCTGAGAAAGGAGTTCACTTTATTTCTCTGTGTAACACATCCCTGAAAAGAAAGCCACAATCTTCTCATCACACTATTGATCTCATTATTGAAATTAAATCTCTGAGCTGTAACAGGGCACAGAGGCAAGAGAAGAAATTTTAGCAATGTGATGATTTCATTAAATGTTTGAAAGTCTTAGTGCCAGAAATTACAAGTGCAATCACTGGTCCCACTTTCACAGGCCATTAAGCAAGCAAGCTGTTTCTGTTTGGACTGTTTTATTTGATTCAGGTAACATAAAAGTCTTTCATAACAAGAAATCCATGAAGAAAAGTTGACTTATCAATATGTTTCCACTTAATCATGTAAACTTTCATATAAACAATATAGCTAGATATTCAAGCTGTGGCATTTACACTGGCATACTGGCTATCATTAAGATTCATGAATCTTCCCATGGCCCTCAGTTGGTTCTGGTGATCAGAGAGTACAATCTTCACTAGAAATTTTAGTTAAAGGCTTATAGAGGTAAATCCAAAACAGAAACTGCAGGGTGAACTCCATTTACCTTCAAGGCTTGGATTGCTTCAGTGATGTGTGCTCCCAGAATGTAAAAAGCTATAGGAAAATAGTAGCAGTACATTCCATAAAACCGAAGATTAGACTTTCAGTGGCAGCTACTTATGCACACATGTTAATATTTAGGAATTAGATAACTATCGATGAATAAAATAATTATAAAATTTAAAGAGAAAAATGGAGCCTATAGTAAATTTGTTTTTTTTTAAGGAAATGCATATTCTCATAATTTATGGGGGAAATTAATAAAATCTACAAAGCTGGATATAAAAATAAATAACACCTGCTTTGTAGGTGGCATATTATGAGAATTTGTATTTGGCATTTAAGATTTTTAGTGGATGAGAAAAGGACAGGTAGCACTCAATGTGGAGAAGAATGTGGCAGTGATGGAGATTGTTGTAGTAGGAGAGGTCTAGAAGCTGGATAATATTTATAAAAATTATAGCTGTAAGAATGTTGAAAAGCTACCTTCTTCAACCCACTCTAATCATCTACCATCAGGGACACATGCAAATAGTTATGGTAAAAAATGTTATAATAATCACAAGGATTCAGAATTTTACCTAACCATAATATTTCTTAACTTGCTTCCAAGTTGGCTCAAGAAGTAAAGGTAAACAATTTCTCTAAGTTCTCAAGTTTTCTGAGAGGGTTCACCAGTGAGTAAGTAGGATAAGGAGAAGTGATCATTAAAGAAGAAATTTAACCATTGGATCAAAACGTGGGATCTACCATGATAAGGCCTTGCTATTAACAAAATGAAAAAATATGGTTTGCTGGATTAAAACATTTTTATGAAACAAATGAGGTGATATGGTAGCAAAAAAAGCAAGAGTAAAAAACCCATGACCTTCTGATTAGGGGAGGGCTTGGGAAGTAAGAAAGCTAGGTGCCCTAAGTCTCATCCAGAGACTTAAGAGGCTCCAGAGGGAAGACATCTTTGGCCACTTGTGTTTATCTAAACAGAAACTCGTGTGCATCTTTCAGCAGTTTTGTGAGTCTGAAAATTTTGTGTGTACTGACAATTTTGCATTATGTACAAATCAATTGTCATCAAATAGTGATCAATTTTATCTTTAATCTGTTTTGAACAATTTCATAGTGATAATTGACTGAGATTTTCTTTGGCTTTAAAAATGGACTGTTTTCCTCTTTTTTCTCTGTTACTGTTTTCTACTCCTGCCAACAGAGCCTACTCTGAATGAAATATATTAAAAACAAAGCCCCTTGCCCTTGGTCTTCTTTACTTCATTCTGAGTCACTGATGAGTTCTCCTTTTGCCAGCTTTTAATCCCAGGTGTAACCCCAGATTTGGCTGTTCTTCTCTTAAAACTAAGCTTTTCATTTTCTTGACATTTATGCCTCTTTTTGTTTGTTTTTCCTTCTGTCTTCTGCTCCCACCAGCCTGGCAAATCTCTTGGAAGGTTTTTCCTTTTCTTGGATTTTCTTCCTCTAGTACTTCTCTTGATTGTGCAGCTGATATTTCCATGTCCTGGGCCCATTTCATTTGGTCTGTCTTTTATACAATATAGTTCTAGTTGGAGAGGTCTCCTTACATTAAGATTTCATGAGCCAATTCTTCTTATGTCTCAAATACTAACATTAAACTTTCCTCTAAGACATCATTAGAGCTTCATCTCTGAGCATACTCCAGAATTTATGTCTAAATACTTGCAGGGATTGGCAGACAATTCTTTTAGTTACACACAAGAATCTACCTCTAGTTTGCTGAAAATGGAACATCTCATGCAAGCAGTATTTATGGATACAGTAGTAGAGAACTCAATATCAGGAAGCAGATGGATAGAGGAAGGGGAAAAGGGGCATGAAATGTTTGTCTTTCGTAGATGACCACGACAAAAAAAGAAAACAAAAAAGGGATGCTACCATTCTGACAGTCATTGTATAAAAGTACAAAAATAACCAATTGGGATGCATCCTTTCAAGCTCCTCCTAACTCCGAATATTTTGTTTCTAAATTTGCCACCTCTGTTTGTCCTCTTGAAATGGTAGCTAACCTTTGCCAAGGCTAGTAGTCTTACCTCCTCACAGAAAGCAGCTGACATATAATTTATTGATATCAACAGTGATAAAAGGAAGAAAAAGGCAGCAACAGAAGTTTTAGTATAGAATAATAGTAACATCTAAATAATAACAGGAGGCAGAGAGATGCGTTTCTTAACTGTCGAAGGACTGCTTCTGATGATATGTAGAGCAGTTCCTGGAGTTGGTGGTAGTGAATATACATCTCTGGGAATCAAAGCAGAATCTAATTATGAATGAAGCCCAGTAGAATTCCTCCTCATCACCTGGTACTGTTACTATTGTCAATGGATGCCTCTCACTATCTACTAGGACTTTGGGGAATCGGCTGCATAACATTGGTTTTTGTGAGCTCCAAAAATCATAAGATATTTAGCATCTCTGCACTTACGTCTTCCTGCAACAATATGTTTTATTGTTTGGGGAAAGAAGGAGTAAATCTATTTGAAGCAAAAGTGGTGAAAGCTTTTAGCAATGGTTGTGGTTGTATGTAAATACACATTTGGCAGACTCCACTGCTGAAAGATTTGTTCGTGTGTGTATGTGGTGGTAATGGTTTTCCCCCGTTTCTCCTTCTGATGCCCGCTTTTCTCCTCTTGCTCCTGTTGGCATTGCTCCTCCCTTTCCAATCACTTTACTTCCTCTCTCTGAAGAATAGAAGATAAACTGAGGTTGACCACTCTGATCCTTGGGAGAAGAAGCTTCTCTTCAGATGCAGGTACAGATACAGATACAGATTAAAGAACAAAAGGACATGCTCCCCACTCATTTTCCATTATCTCTGTGTATCAGTGGCTGTGTTTCAAATGTGATCTTGTAAGAAGCCCAAAAGAGGCAAGTTGCCAGTGTGAAGCAACGAATACCAAACCTGGCCAACCTCAAAAGGATTTCAATTTAGACTATTGAGAAGACATCAAAACTGAGTTTTCTACTTATTCTCAGCCTTTCACTGCCTGTAGTCAGGGTGAGGTAGTCCACACAATAAAAATCCAGGGCAGCAAGGTTGTTGAACCAAATCTTCAAGTCCAAGTATGTGCTCTGAAATCAAATGAAAGCACCTTCTGCTTTGAGCCTGCTGAAGTGCCTGGTCATAATAGGTGTAAATGAATAAGTTATTAACCTGTGAGGTTTCTGATGTTGCGGGTTGAAAGGCAGGTCATTGGCGCTGTAATTCTAATAGTAGTGGTGATGATGGTGGAGGTGTTTCCTCTGTGTGTGTGTATGTGTGTGTGTGTGTGTGTGTGTGTGTGTGTGTGTGAATATTTATTGCAAACTTATTCTTCACCCAGGAAGTTCTTGGCAGGAATTTAAAATGCAAGGGTTATAAACTAACACATGTGCTTTGAACAGTGCCAGGTTTACAGTCAAGAGAGGGCAGTACATGGCACTATTAAGGATAACAAGAAGAAGAATTCTCTGATGGGAACTCTAATAAATGTAGTAGCATGCTGTAATAAAGAGCACTGGAAAATGGATGAGGTATAACAAAATTATTCATAAAGAGAAATGGAAAAGGATGTCATGCTGAGTGGATACATGCAGTTATATAGACACTAACAAGGTTATCACGAGAAGCTGAGTGCTAGGACGTTCACATATGTTTTCTAACTAGCTCAAAGAGAGACTGTTTTTATCTTAAAGAACAGGAGAGCCTGGAGTTAGAGGTGTGCTAAATCTTGCTACTGATTTTTAATAATTCAGAGCCAAATAGCAATAATGGTTCATGTAGGTCAGTTTAATGAACAAAGCAACCTCACTTCAGGTTGTTTGATGGAAGGTTCTCTGCCGAGTTGCTAACTGGTATACTTTAAAGCTATCTCCAGGGTTCTTTTTGATATGATATTATCCTCCTCACATACTGCGCTTTCTATACACCAAAATATAATGTGATGCCACGAGCTGGAATGAAAACACTAAAAGAATTTTCAAATGAGCCCATGGCTCTTGCTCTGAAGGGGCAGTAATACTAGAAAAACAGAGGCAGCTGCCCTGTTCACACACCGTTCAATAAAGTTTTCTAGGAATTGCAGTAGTTCAGAGTTGGCTAGGAAGTCTTCCCTGGGGAAGGAAATGGCAACCCCCTCCAGTATTCTAGCCTGGAGAATCCCATGCACAGAGGAGCCTAGTGGGCTACAATCCATGGGGTCACAAAGAGTTGGACACGACTGAGTGACTAACACACACACACACACAGTCATTGGAACTAAGGAGAGCTTATTCACAATATGTTTATTATCTGAGGCTAACCAGCATAATATTACAACAGATTTAACTGGTGTTAAATGGACTGATTGAAACCAATTCACACAATATATTGATAAGAAATCATTTTATTATCACGCAGGATATACAGGATCCTCTATGTCTGTGAATTTCCTTTAATAATAAATTAAATAGTGTAATTACATGTGTGTCTTAAGTTTAACCCATGAAAAGAAGATTAATTATATATTTGAGGCATTCAAGACTTTTTCTAGAACAAAATTATATCAAGATATGGCTAGGAGTACTTGTGGCTTGAAAGCCAATAAAAATAATTGAAAGTATTTTCTTACTGAAGTGGGCCCTTGTGGATGTTTCCCAGTCCATATGAGAGGAGACCAGAAAGCCCACTAACACTGGAATGCCTTGCAGAATTTGGCAATTTTGGCCATACAATCTTCTTGACTAACCTGAGCTTTATAGAATGGAGACTTGCTTCAGTTCCTTTTCATTTTAGAGGCCTCTCATGATATTTGCTTTTCTATTTAGCATGTAAAGAGTAAGCAGCACATATGTTTTTCAGTATATTCATTTTTGGAATATTTCTTCTACTGCTTTCTCTGCTCTCCTCTGGCACTTCAAAATGTACACTTACACATTTTGGAAACACTTAGGAAGCAAAGGCTCAGGCATGATGAGTGGACCCCCTCTGACCCCCGTCCTTGAGAATTTTGTACCGAGAGGGCTCCTTTGACAACCACTTCACCTAGGTGTCACACCTCGCCCCACAATATTCAGCTACACTCAGCCTCTCTTGCCAGAGGTTCCCAGTGTCTTTGAGGTATGTTCCATCCCTCTCAAGTGCCACTTGCCCTGGATTTATTTAGTGGGGCTATAGGCCTGGAACAGGGGCTGGGTTCTTACTCCCAAGTTATAAATACTATCATTGTGTATACCCTGGTTCTCTAAGGCAAGTCACCTGTCCAGGGAGGTTGGGTTTCTCAGAGAGTTTTTACTGAAGGTTTGCTGGAGCTAAAGCATTTATGAATCAAAACCTTGAGGGCCAGGGGCTGGGTGTGGGGTTCAAATTGAGAAACTGAGTACCTGTTTCTTAACTAAGAAAAACATACTATACTCTGCTCTCCAGGAAAAGACCTGTACACTGGGTGGAGCATGGTCAACCTTTGTGCTGAAAGTAAAAAAGTGTAACATTTCTTCCCCAGTCACATGAATTAAAACAATATTGTACTATTGTTAAACTTATAGTTGGCAAGGAAATTCACCTACTTCACCTAATTTGAATCTCTGCAGGCTATGTATTGTCAATTCCACTTCATAGGTGAGAAAAGCAAGTCTTATAAACAATCAGTTTGCCATCCAAATGCTAAGTGGAAGAACTGGTATGGGAATTGAGACCTTCTCTTTCTAAGTCCATTGATTGTTTTTTTTACTTCCAAAAACATCTATAGGTCCTTTGTTAGATATTAGCAACATTACTTAATTCTTTTTATAGCTGTTGTACAAAACAGGAAGCAGAGATCTCAGGGAGGAAGACACAGGCAGGTGACCTTAGAGGAAGTTGTGTAGATTTCTGCTGTGACATCATGCCTGGGTCAATTTCCAGGCCCAGGGAAGCCAGTACACCAGGGACTCAGGGAAGAAGCAGAGAGTGGATGTTCCTAATAGAGGAGAGAAAGAGAGCTTGGATAAACTCTCAAGACCAACTTCTCCTTCTCAAGTTTGCCTTAGGGAGCAATACAATCAGAGCCGATTAACGCAGGCTTAATGCTTTATAGCAAAAGTGAATAACACTTATTGAGGGGAGACTAATGCAAGCTAAACTTTCATTTCCAAGGATAAATTAAAATTCTACTTAAGTTTCCTAATTCCCTAGCTCCCTGGGTCATACAGGTCAATAGTTAGTATGTTAGAATCCCTGGAACAAGTTCTCCTAAAGAGACTGTGTTAAAGAAATGAGCGCTACGGAAAAAAGAAAAAATGATGAACACCAGAAAATGCTTCAGAGACACTGTATCATTGTTACTGGGAGGAAGTGTCACACGGAACTTCAGACTAACTGTTTATATGGTGGAAAATCAATTTTGAAAAATGTAAGCAGTGGCCGCTGTGGGGCCCTAGCTAGGGTTTGAAATAAAACTCCTTTAAGTAGGACATAATTATTTTCTTTGGTTTCTAAAATATTGGCTATCATAAGCCATAAAAAATATTTCTTTAATGCAACTGGCCCTAACCTATTTATCAAATGTAACCATAGCCCCAGGCACAAAATCCCAGCACTGGCTCACAGGCACATGGGCGATGCTGCTACAGATGGAGGGTATGTCTTGCTGACACACACTGGAGAGGGGGTCACAGTGAGCAGCATGCAGAAGGCATGTACCATCTTACTCTCTATGCTGAGCCCCCACCAACCTTACCAGCTACATTTTATTTATGAAACAGATTTATGGTTCTAAAAAACAGAACAAACTCATCAAATGAATTTATTTTAAATCCTGAAGCCAAATTAGCAGTTTTCTTTGCATCTGTGACTTTTTACAATGAATCTGGATATAGTTTTGTTCCCACTTTCAATCTGGAAAAAGGCCGATCTTACGAAGTATTTGGTCTACCCACCTTCCTCTGTGAACCACCTTCACTCAAGTGGACTTCTCCAAAATCTACAGCTCAGTATGTATTTTCAGGGCCTGAAAAGTGAGGTTGCTAAGTCTGTTGTTCTTTACACCCTTGGCCTGTGAAGAAGTGTCATATTCTAAAGAATTTTGTACTCTTTGGATTTACTTTATATAATGAGAGATAAACAGAGTCAGTGCTCAATAAAGTTTTCGGTTGTAAAGGACTGACTAGGTTTTGCTACCTGGATTGTTGTTCAGTGACTCAGTCATGGCTGACTCTTTGTGACCCCATTAACAGCACACCAGGCTTCCTTGTCCTCACTATCTCCTGAAGTTTGCTCAAACTCATATCCATTGAGTCGGTGATGCCATCCAATCATCTCATCCTCTCTCGTCCCCTTCTCACCTTGCCTCAGTCTTTCCCAGCATCAAGGTCTTATCCATGGAGTTGGCTCTTTGCATCAGGTGGCCAAAGTATTGGAGCTTCAGCTTCACCATCAATACTTCCAGTGACTATTCAGGGTTGATTTCCTTTAGGATTGAATGGTTTGTTCTCCTTGCTGTCCAAGAACTAGTTAATATAGCTAACAAATAAGTAATTGAATGCGACTTGAAGCTTAAAAGAAGCCTGGAGTTTGTAGTCTTCTTTGTTCTGAAATACAAGGCATTCACAAAACCCCACAAATCAAAAATGTGCAGTTCAATGATTTCTTGTAAGGCAATACCTCTGTGACTACTGCTTAGGCCTAAAAACGTAAAGCCTGTTGAAGTGTTTCTTACAACATTCATGAATTAATTTAGAAATTTTTCATGTCCCGACTGTGCCCAGCACTATCTTAGGAATCCTTAGAGTCAATGGGAAAGATAAACAATATGTAAATAAATATGTAACATGTTAGGCAGATATATAATAGGCAGAGAAATATAGGGGTTTAGGGAGACACCAGGTGAAGGTGCAGAGGGTTATTTTACATGTAGAATTACAAGGAGAGCCTTTGAAGGACAGGGATCATGGTTCATTTTAGTCTGTGTTCCTGGGTGACTCACCCATAGTATTAATTAATAAATGTCTATCAAGTAAACTGGATAATGATGAAATCAAGTATTCATGAGAGGACAAAGCAATCACAAAAACAAACAGAAGACAGAAAAAAGAAAAAAACTAAAACTGATCGCAATTTAGTTGGCTAGGAAAAAGTCTAGGCAAATAATACTTTGTCTGGGGCAGAAAAAAAAACAAAACGGTTCAGACAATGTGTAGCATTAGGACAGGAAATCTGATTCATTCTCAGGCACTTCCTTTCAAACTATTGCACTAAGCTAAGATTTTACAAGTTCGAGAGAGCTCCAAATGCAGACTTGCTCAGTTGCGTTTTTGCAACCCCATGATCTGTAGCCTGCCAGGCTCCTCTGTCCATGGAATTCTCCAAGCAAGAATACTGGATTGGGTTGCCATTCCCTTCTTCAGGGGATCTTCCCAACCCAGGGACTGAACCCAAGGTCTCTTGCATTGCAGGCAGATTCTTTACCATCTGAGCCACAAGGAAAGCCTAAATACAAACACCAAACTACAAAAATTGAGCCAGTGTTCACCTATCTGTGGCTGGGCTTCACTTTCCTAAATGTTTCCAAAAATCAGTGATTGTGTATTTTTAAATACTAGTGGAAGATAAAGAAAGTAGTAGGCACAAAGTATTACATAAAATAAAAATCTCAAGTATTTAGTTAAATACTCTTCAATTTCAATATTGACATTGCTAAACAACCCACCAAAGATCACTTTAGACCTCTGAAGATAAGAGGAACTAACTAGAGAGGGAGAGAGAGAGAGAGAGACTCTTCCTTTAATACTGAGACCCAGGTCAATTAAGAATGTTATTTGGCCAAAGCTGCAGAACCCAGACATAGAATTGGCTCAGAGTTTTAATAAAATGGAATCTAAATGGAAAATTTCAAGGCCCAATTTTAATAGAAAAAGAAATATTTGTGGGGTTTTTTTTTTTGTTTGTTTGTTTTTTTGCTTAGAATATTTAAGGATGTAGCCTGTAAGTGCACTGTAAAGGAAAGAGAAAAAGAGAGAGAGAGAGAGACTTTTTTGAGGGTAGAGAGGGCAAAGAAAGGGGAGGAGAAGAGAGGAAAGAAGGAAGGGGAGGAAAGAGGGAGGGACCCTTGATATCAACAATTTGAGGAAAGTTAGAAATTTGCAAAACAGATTGAAATGTCTGAGGAATTGTTACATGGCTCCTTTATTAGAAAATTATCATGTTAAGCTGCCTCTGTATTTTGCTTCTTTTTTATGCCCATTGCAAGTTGATACAGTATTCCAAGCAGTGTGCTCTCCATGTAGTAGTCCTTCAATAAATGCAAATGACGACATTGATTTTACTAAATCTATTTCCCACTTCCTTTTTAATGACTCCTAATAATCTTCATAATTAAGTTAAATCAATAGTAGCACAAGTGGAGAAGGGGGCATTAAAAACAATTCATGTAATCAATCATTCCATCAACCAATAAATATTAATTGCACTTCAGGCATTGTGCTGGGGCTTTAAATATAAACAAGGTATATATGGTCCTTGATCTAAGGATTATAAAACCTAGCTAGAGTGATATTTGGCAACAATCTTTATTATTGCCTTGGTCATCATCTTTTTCTTCATTGTCATTGCTAACACATTTTGAGAATTTCTTCAGTTCCAGGTAGTCTTTTAGCATTTACATATATTACCTCATTTGGGCTCAGTTGGTAAATAATATGCCTGCAATGCATGAGACCTTGGTTCGATTCCTGGGTCAGGAAGATCCCTCGGAGAAAGTATAGGCCCACTCGAGTATTCTTTGGCTTCCCTTGTGGTTCAGCTGGTAAAGAATACACCTGCAATGTGGGAGACCTGAGTTCGAGCCCTGGATTGGGAAAATTCCCTGGAGAAGGGAAAGGCTGCCCACTCCAGTACTCTGGCCTGGAGAATTCCATGGACTGTATAGTCCATGAGGTTGCAAAGAATCAGACATGACAGAGTGACTTTCACTTTCACTTTTCGCCTCATTTAATCTTCACAGCAACATTTTGAGTAGACAATATTAGCCTTATTTTTCTAATGAAGAAACTAAAGCTCTAAAAACTTAGGAATTATAGAGTGAATTTCAATATACTGCTAAAGTTGTTATGAACCATAATGTGATGATTTAAATGGTGACTGAAAACAGCTATCAAAATTCAGAAAGAGAATCAGATTCTCTTCCTCCATATACCCTCCCTCTGCTTAAAGAAAAATACATCTGAAAGTCTTCAAGTAGCTTTATTTTAAAGGTTATCTTTTACTTTCTTAACTTTCAAAGAGAGAATCACTGGTGATAATGGTTACAGTGTTTTATATACTTGATGCTTTGAAAGTTGTTAAGATAGGGAAGGTAATACAGATGATGTGATGTGATCCAGAGCCTTCTAAAATGAGGGGAAAGGGCACACCGATTGAGATGTAAGCCAAGACACTCTCCTTGGGAATTTAGAGCCCTGTGTTTCATTTTCTGACCTCACTACAGAGACTTCCACATCATCCAGGCCTGCCATGGGATAATAACTGTGTCCAGCAACCCCTGGGACCCAACCAATTCATCATCTACTCTGCTAGAGAGATTTTTGGTTCCTTGCATCCCATCTTGTGCTGTGGGGTCTAGCGAAGCCAAAGGGTTGCTAATTGCCATGTTAAATTCTCCTGGCCTCAGCTATTCTCTCCCTGGTGTCTCTCAATCTCCCAGTCCAATTGGGGACATTCATAGGAATTTATCTGCCCGCCAGGAGCTCAAAAAGCATTTACTGCTAGTTTGTCTGTATCAGCAAAGGAGAACAGTGGTTTTAGTCAGGGTGACTGTGCTCTGCATTTTATGATGCTATTTCATAATGGGAGGTTGCAATCTTCTGCCTACTATAAGATAAAAGGGAAAAGAATTCACAAGTTGTGTTTGGGAAAATATTTTCTTGAATTTAAGGTTATCTATCAAGATAACAGTTATTACTAATGCCCTTATCTGATGTTGTCTAAATAAAGTCCATTAACTGACTTTACATTCTCAGGTCCAGTTGCAATAACTTTATTATAGCTGTCAATACCCTGTTGAAAATAATAATTCCAGCATTGATTTCTACTTCTTTTTTGCTTAAAGACCCTTTGGCATCTCCACCAAATTTCTGGATTAAAAAAACCTGCAACATTGGGTAAAGGATTTTAAAAGTTATTGTGTGAACAAGAGTCCTAGGTGATCCTTCTTATGCAATATTTTAGACAATTTAATTCTGTTCCACAAAATATAGAATCTGTGACTCAGGGTGATTTTTTTTTTCTCCTTCCACTTTCAAGTTTAAAAATATTTTAGGCAGCATGAAATGTATTTGTATCATTTTCACATGCATCATAATAAACAAGGGCATGCCTACCGCATCATAGTTACCATGCCATCATCTCCGATCTGACCTACTCATTTTTAGGCTGACCTAAGAACACAGAAAAAACCTTCCTGCAGCTGACTCAATGTGAAGGATTACCATTTCTTTTAGTGAGGATGTGTTTGATATATATTTGATGGGAAATGGGCTTTTTTTCAGAAATTGGAAAGAACAGTGTCAAGTGCATTACCTACCAAACGCAAATGAACAAAATGAACTTCCACCTCCCTGTGCAACAGTGGCAGAGGTGGTTTGCAGGTGTCAGGAATATTTGAATACGTTACTGACTTAATGGCATACACGATGTGATTGATGCAGGTACTACATTACAAACCACAGTGGTCTGTTCCATTGGAACATGGATTTGAAAGACTGTTGTTGTTCTTGGTGAGACCTTTTTGACTCCTTTCTGCTTGTACACTTCTTTTTCTTTCCAAAGCAGATGATGGGGACTAATGTCACAGCCCCTGGACAAAAGGATTGAAAAATTTAGACTTTATTCCTGGCCCAGTCATACAATGTTCTCTTCCCTAGACCATGTTGATTTTTGTCTGTTCATTTGTTTGTTTTTCTCTTTTAGGTAAGACTTAAGCCCATGGTCTTTTTAGAGGTCACTTAACATGGTGGAAAGAACACCAGCTTTGGAGTCAGCAAAACCTGAGTGGTGGTCCTGATTCTGCCACAAATACAGTGTGAGACTTTAGGCAAATTATTTATTCTTTTGGAGATTCAGAGTCTTATCTGAAAAATGGAAATCAGATCACCCACCTTGCAGAACTGTTTGTGAGAATTTAATTAAACTTCATAAATATAGTGACCAGCACAGTGTAATTACATTGTAGGGACCCAATTATAATAATAATGGAACATAAACAGATAAGTAAAAACATAGGGTATTGTGATCTGGTGTCTTTGTTTTTCTTTTTTCTTTTTCAATGGATGCAGTGTCACTTCTGAAGAAATATTAGTTGTCTAGTGAAAGAGGAATTTGTTTTTAGACACTTTCTCCCTTTACTAAATGACAATGAAGTTTATATAGTTTGTCTGCTTCTTTGATGCAAACATTGAGTGGAATAGTGAGGACATTAAATTACTAAGTGAGTCTAGTTGGTAAGCCTAAAAAATAATTGCTTTAAGAGCCTGTTTAGGGAATATAGTGATCTGATTTTAATTTTCTTATTTAAAGGATATTCTGAACACTCATCCGTTGTTTGAGCTGTTTCTTTGCATTTTCAGCTTCTGTACGTCCCTGAAGGTATTTTTCTGTGATGCACATATGGGAGGATATGAGCCTGAGTTGCCTGAACTCAAGAAGGGACCCTTCTTTCCGTATGACTAAGTCATTTCTGGTTTGCATCAATCACCCAGGACGTGGAGGCTCACAAATGCTGACCTAGTCAGCCTCCAAGAAGAGGACAAATTTCAATTTACCTCCAAAAAATTTGTTTTGAGGATTGATGTGAGATAGGCCTTGAATCCTAAATTTTGTGTTTTGAAAGTGATGGTATCATTTTACAAGTTAACAACCAATGTTCAATATTAAAACAGATGGCAATATGATCTGAATTTACTCAGAATTTTTAGTCCTAGTTTTTGTTTTTTTTTTTTAAATTGGGTGTGACTTCCCCCAGTGTCTTAACTTCTCTATTCTCTGATCTTTCATCTATAAAAGAAGGTATTTCAAGTAGGTGATGCCAGATTTTTCTTCAATAGTAAGTTATAACAATAAGCATAAAAAGGAAAAAAGAACAGCTCCCAAGATTAATCAGTTTTACAATTATTGGTGAGACCCTGAAGTTTGCCTGAATTCAAAGAACTAGTTATGTGACCTTGGGAACTTTAATTTCCTCACCGTGAAATGGGAACACAAGTAACATGAACCTCAGAGGGAAGTTGTAAAGGTTAACTGAATAATACATGTAAGATGTTTGCCACAGCTTAACCATAAATGTCAGCCACTTGTAGCAGTGACGACAGTAGTGGGGACCAGGAACTAGCTCTTTAATTCAATTCTCACAGCCTGAAACTTTATAAGTATTAATATCCATATTTTATAGACGTAACTGAAGTTCAGAAAGGTTAAGCAATTTTTTAAATGTCATGTGGTTAGGAAGTGACAGTCAGATTTTGAAACCAGGTCTGTTTAATTTTAACCAGTAGGAAGGATATTTTCTCGCTCTATGATTTTGTGAAAATTCTATTTTAATTGGAATTACAAAATGGTTATGAGTTAGTTCTGTATTTTCGCTCCCAAAGTTCTTTATACACACACATATATAACTAGCAACACATTCATCATTTCTTGTAACTTTTTTTTTTTTTTTTACTTGTCTGACCAACAACAGACAGTAAGATTTGAGGACAAGAGTCTTGGTTTATGAGGCCAAGAGACAGATCTTGACACACAGTAGGCATATAGGAATTGTCTTTTGAACAACATATATTTTAAGAAAAGACAGCATCTAGGGTGAAGCAAAGGAGAACAAGACAGACAATTTCATTGGGTTAATTTGGCTTCAGGGAAAAAACAGAAAAATAGAGACTACAGAAAGAGGATTTTATCAGGGCAGAAGGGTAACAGACATTTAAGGTCAGCTACTGTTTAGCCTTGAGGCAGGGAATGGGATTCATTTCAGGAACTTCCTCCTAAAACAATTGTTCTGAACTAAGATTTGACTGGTTCCTGCAATGAACATAATTAAAGTTAATCACTTTTTTTTATATCCAGAGTAGTTTTAAACTTAGAGACCTGACTATTAAATTTGGACCAAACAGAGGCAGTTCACTTTCAAAGACATTCTAGGAGAAATTCACTACGGTTGATGTTTTATATTAAAATTTATAGCATCCATCATCCTAATAGATTATACATATGTTTGTCCATCACATTATAAGAACAAAATGCTATCTTGTCTCCTTGATACAGTGTCTTAAAGAAAAAAAAAAAAAAAAGAAAAACACCACACTGTTCCTTTTTTTTTTTTTTTTCTTTGAAGTTGTTCATAGCACACAAGGTCTGGCATCGGGAGTAATTAGAGTAAACCATGCAGAAATCCCAAAGGAAGCAGGCAGGTAGGGTAATGTTTGCTGCATTAAAAACTTAAAAAGAAAGCTTGGTGTTTTAGAGGACAAGAAGGTGAACAAACCCTTCTGAGGACGATTAAATGAGTGAATCCGTCTTACCTGTCTAAATGAGACTCCCTGGCCATACTCTGAAATGTAACGATAATTATGGGAAAAGCTTAAGAGGAAATTTTTAATAATTAACAATGCTACCCTACACAATAGGCAGACAAACGTTTTTGAAGATTGCAACCAACAGCAACTGTACACTAGGATCACGTGAGATGCTAGTCGCCACCCCAGGTCTAAGAAAGCTGAATCTACTATCCCTAGGATGTATTCAGTCCTCGCCCGCAACAGGTCCCTTGGGAGACTGTAAAGTTCTATTGACAGGTGAAGACCTCTGACAGATAGGGCTGTTACAGAGGGAGGCTTCTTTTTCCTCAAACAGTGTCTAATTTTTTTTCAGTTAGTTTGGTTTGTGTCAAATATATCCCATGTGTATTGTCTTCATATCTCCTTTCCTTATGAAGGCAAAAGGAAGCAAAGTATTTAAAAGCAAAAATAGTGTGAAAATAGGGTTTCTGGATTTAGCAAGTAAAAAAATACCCACATGTTACATGAAACATACTTATACTAAACAATTATTCATTATTTACCTCCAATTCCAGTGTAAATGAATGTCCTATATTTTATCTGTCTACTCTATGCAAAAGGCATATGTCACAGCCTGGAGGCAGCCAGCACACTATTTGCAAATGACCTTGCCTGTGAACTGATGCAGAGAAAATTGCATTTGTCACCTAAAATAATTAATCTAAATCTTAAAATGTTCCTTTATTTAGGAAACAAGAGTTCAAAAGTAGTTTTCATAATGTAACAGCTTCTGTTATACACTTTGATTTTACTGTGTTCCTTAATTCTACCTAATTCAATGCTTTATGGTTGTGGTGGTGGTTTTTTAAAGAACTAGGTTTTTAGTCAGTGAAAATAATCTGAAAGAAATGTATCTGTCCTCCAAACTCAAAGTTGTACTTGATTTTTCACCTAGACAAGTGAAGTGGCTCTTTAAATAATTTCCAACGCTAAAATTGACCTAGCTACCAAGAGCCTCAGGAAATCTACATAAAGTAGGTGATGATAAGCATCTCTCATACATTGAGGTTGGTGTTAGCGTCCTGAACAGGGCAACAGGTGTGGCCACAATGTGAACAGATGCTTCCACATGTGGGAGTTGGGGTTTGAGTCTGCCTCTGTCTTTTCCTTTGTGTCATTCACTGTGGTGATGTGTGTTTCAAGCTGTTGAACTCCTTTGCCTCACTTTATGCCTCTATTTGGTAGAGCTGTGGGCTGTGGTGTGCTATTTCTTTCTTGCATATTTTTATAGGATTGTTAAGAACTTTTTTCTTTTTTTTAATTTTAGTCTTGCTGTTTTGAGACTTCTGAATCAGACTTTCTGGTCACTGGTTTAGGGTATGATTTTATAGCAGAAGGAGAGAAAAAGAGAGAGAAACAGTAGAGGCATTATTCTTAAGAGGAAAAAAAGCCCCAGCCAAAGGCAGATGACCTTGCCCTTGTTCTGCCTTGACACGGGAAGTTGAACTGCCCCAGGAAGTCATTAACAGACTAGTAGTGACTGTTTTGTCAGGTCTTATTGTTTAATTAGATCACAACTTGGTCCCAATTCTAAAATCCTTTTGGCACATGCCATAATTCTCAGTACTTAGTATCAAATACTTCTAAGCAGCTGCCTATATAAGGCAAAAAGCAAGTAAATTTAGCATTTAAACTAATTTAATTAAAAACATAACAGACTCTTAGAATAAGAAGTTTCTAGTGGTCAGTCACTCAAACTTTGTGGAAGTGATTGCTCCCTGTGGCTGCAAAATGCTCAATTTGACTACAGGCTTCCTTTGAATCACATTAAGTGTTTTGCACCATGTCTGGAGAATAAGTTTTCATCTTCTCAACAGCATATCCTAGTTTGAAGATGCTTCCTCTGTGTTCATGGACTGTGATGTGAATACCTTTAGACACAAAGCTGAATCAGAGTTCTAGACCTGGAGAATGAGAGTTGTTGAAAGCTTTACATATTTGGCTCTGAGAGTCTGAGCCATCAGAGCTGAGCTTTCTGGGATGCATCCTCACAATTAATGAAATGCAAAAATTAAAAAGGGGAAAGATCTACAAAGATCTGAGAAATCTCAGTTTAAAATAAAAAATTTCCTAGTCACTCAGTTTAAGGTTCAAGGGCCAGGTATTTTAGGTAAAAAATGCCTAAATGCTGGGAGTTATCAACCTTTCCAAGGAGAAGATGCCAGAGACCAATGAATTTGATTCTTGAGATATTTCTCCTAGAGAATCAGCCTGCAGTTCATTTTTACTAATTTCATTCTTCTGCCTCGGGTGATATTTCTATAGACATCTTCCCTTTTCTTTTTTTTTTTTAAATGTGTCAAAGCCCATCAATTATTTCTGTTGTTTATATCTTCTTCCATTATCTCCATTTAACAAAGCTCATTCTGTTGGATTGTGTTAATATTTCCCTTTACACGTCTCTCCATTTCCTGTATCTGTAGAGTGATGGTTTTGTTTTTCCAAATTTTGTTTTCAATGTTTTTCCAAAATGTACTAAGTATTTTACAAATTGTATTAAGAAGATGGTATAGAAAAACTTAGGAGTCATGCTACCTCAGATTGCTGAGGTTGACAATCTTGGCAGAGAAGGCATTTTATGTGTGAAACTCAAGAAAAGTATGAAAAAGGAGAATAACGAATGAAACTGCAAGTGTGATTTCAGTGTAAAAAGATGATAAATTGTGAAGGTTGAGCAATAGATGATATGGCTAAAAGGAAAAGCAAGAATAGAATTGTAAAGGTATTGTACACCACAGTAGGGTTTGATTTTCATCCTGGTGGGAAAAAGGCCTAGTAAAGGATCTTAAAGAGAATAATTTCTGCTTTTGAAAGATCACTCTGGAAAAATGTGGAGAATGGATATGAGTAAGGAAAAATATGGAGTAAAAGAGTGGTGAAAGTGAAATTGAAGTCGCTCAGTTGTGTCCAACTCTTTGGGACCCGGTGGTCTATAGTCTAATAGGCTCCTCACTCCATGGGATTCTCCAGGCAAGAATACTGGAATGGGTTGCCATTTTCTTCTCCAGGGGAGCTTCCCAACCCAGGGATTGAACCCGAGTCTCCCACATTGCAGGCAGACGCTTTAACCTCTGAGCCATTAGGGAAGCCCTGGTAGAGTGGTAGAGGCTATTTTAGTAAATTAAGCAAGAAACAGTATCAGAAACTCAGATAGTAATCATGTAAAAAGCTAGGTAGAATCCATGATGAACAGTTAAAAGATGAAAGTGTGAGTGAGTGACAAGACAGTGAAGGGTGACTGTTTCCAGTCTTGGTAAAAAGAGGAATTGTAAAGATGATTCATTCATTTATGAGAAAGCAAAAACAAAGATGAAAGCTCTAGTCTGGACAGGGGTCAAATCCATTTTGGACATGTTGAGCTTGGACATGTTGAGCTTGGACATTTATGTGCAATATCTGCACATAAGTGCAGATATTCAGTTAGCTGAGAGCCATAAATAGAGGATCCATTGGTCTGTCTGTAGAGTGCTGTGGAATCTCAAGAATAAATGAGATCACCAAAAGAGCACTCTAGAATCTAGAGTAGAGTCTAGGACAAGAGGTAGGACTAAATCAAAGAAGGCTTTATGTAACCAAAATGAGGAAGAAAGAATTTCAAGAATTTCATGTAAAGATGGACACAATAAAGGACAGAAATGGTATAGACCTAACAGAAGCAGAAGATACTAAAAAGAAGTGGCAAGAATACACAGAACTATACAAAAAAGATCTTCATGACCCAGACAACCATGATGGTGTGATCACTCTAGAGTCAGACATCCTGGAGTGTGAAGTCAAGTGGGCTTTAGGAAGCATCACTAAGCTAGTGGAGGTGATGGAATTCCAGTTGAGCGATTTCAAATTCTGAAAGATGATGCTGTGAAAGTGCTACACTCAATATTCCAGCAACATGCAGGCTACACTCAATATGCCAGAAAACTCAGCAGTGGCCACAGGACTGGAAACAGTCAGTTTTCATTCTAATCCCAAAGAAAGGCAACACCAAAGAATGTTCAAACTATGACACAATTACACTCATCTCACATGCTAGCAAAGTAATGCTCAAAATTATCCAAACTAGGCTTCAACACTATGTGAACTGAGAACTTACAGATGTTCAAGCTGGATTTAGAAAAGGCAGAGGAACCAAAGATCAAATTGCCAACATCTGTTGGGTCATAGAAAAAGCAAAATTTCCAGAAAAACACCTACTTCTGCTTTGACTATGCCAAAGCCTTTGTGTGGATCACAACAAACTGGAAAATTATGGAAGAAATGGGAATACCAGACCACCTGACCTGCCTCCTGAGCAGCAACAGTTAGAACCTGACATGGAACAACAGACTGGTTCCAAATTGGGAAAGGATGCAATGCTGTATATTGTCACCCTGCTTATTTAACTTATATGCAGAGAATATCATGTGAAATGCTGAGCTGGATGAAACACAAGCTGGAATCAAGATTGCTGGGAGAAATAACAATAACCTCAGATATGCAGATGACACCACCCTTATGGCAGAAAGTGAAGAAGAACTAAAGAGCCTCTTGATGAAAGTGAAAGAGGAGAGTGCAAAAGCTGGCTTAAAACTCAACATTTAGAAAACTAAGATCATGGCATCTGGTCCTATCACTTCATGGCAAATAGATGGGGAAATAGTGAGATACTTTATTTTGAGGGGCTCCAAAATCACTGCAGATGGTGACTGCAGCCATGAAATTAAAAGACTCTTTCTCCCTGGCAGAAAAGCTATGACCAACCTAGACAGCACATTAAAAAGCAGAGATGTACTTTGCCACAAAGGTCCATTTAGTCAAAGCTATGGTTTTTCTAGTAGTCATGTATGGATATGAGAGTTGAACCATAATGAAAGCTGAGTGCTGAAGAAATGCTTTTGAACTGTGGTGTTGGAGAAGACTCTTGTGAGTCCCTTGGACTGCAAGATTAAGCCAGCCAGTCCTAAAGTTAATTAGTCCTGAATATTCATTGGAAGGACTGATGCTAAAGCTGAAGTTCCAATACTTTGGCCATCTGATGCAAAGAACTTACTTACAGAAAAAGACTCTGATGCTGGGAAAGTTTGAAGACAGGAGGAGAAGGGGATGACAGAGGTTGAGGTGGCTGGATGGCCTCACCAACTTTATGTACAAACCTGGTGTGCTTCAGTCCATGGTGTCACAAAGAGTCACATGATTGAGTGACTGAACTGAACTGAACGGCTCAATACTATCAATTAGAGAAGTGGGCCCTGAAAAGTTCTTTGCATTCAGTAGCTGGGCACTCATTGGTGACTTTATCAGAGATGGTTTCATAGAAGTAATATTGTAGATCTAATTGCAATGAGATTTGTTGAGTTAGTTTTAATAATCTGTGTCTTTCAAAAATTTGAAATTTGAAATTTCTTCATTTTTAAAATTTGTCCATTTAATCTAAAGTGTCATATTTATTGGCATAAAATATTTCATAATCTCTAATTGTGATTTAATTTCTATAGGAGTCATAATGATATCTTCTCTTTCTGGATGTGGGTAGTTTGTCTTTTCTCTTTTTATCTTGATTTGTCTAGCTGGAAGTTCATTTTTTTTGTTGTTGTTCAAATAATATATGGTTTCATTGTTTCACTATATTCTTTCTCTATTTCATTAATTTCTCCTCTATTATTTCCATTCTTATGCATATTCTTCCTCTTGTTTTCCTAATTAAGTTGGGAACTTGGATCATTAAATTTTAAATTTTATCTTTTCAAATAGAAACAATTAACACTATAAAATTTGCTCCAAGTTTTAGCTACACTCATGATTTTGATATGTATATTTTAAGTTTCACTCACACATTCTAATTTTTCTCATGTTTTTTCCATGAGTTATTTAGAAGCATGTTGTTTTATTTTCAAATATTTGAGGATTTCCCAGATAACTTTCTGTTATTAGTTTCTTTTATGGCTAGATAACATATACTATTTCTTTGGAAGGAATGATGCTAAAACTGAAGCTCCAGTACTTTGGCCACCTTATGCGAAGAGTTGACTCGTTGGAAAAGACCCTGATGCTGGGAAGGGATTGGGGGCAGGAGGAGAAAGGGATGACCGAGGATGAGATGGCTGGATGGCATCACGGACTCAATGGACGTGAGTCTGAGTGAACTCCGGGAGTTGGTGATGGACAGGGAGACCTGGCATACTGTGATTCATGGGGTTGCAAAGAGTTGGACACGACTGCGTGACTGAACTGAACTGAACTGATGAAATTTCAATTTCATTTTAAAAATTGTTGCAATCTCTTTAATGATTTAAATGAACATTTGCATATTTTAAGATATGTATTCCAAGGACTTTGGGGCATTCTATATATGCTAATTATAGCATATAATTGTTGCTTAGCATAGTTCTGCTCTCTTATATTCTTACTGACTTTCTGTCAATTTGCTCCATCAATATTTGTCCTTTTGGTTTATTCAGATTTTGCTTTGTGTATTTTGAAGCCCTGTTATTAAGTGCATAGATATTTAAAATAGCTTTGTTTCCTTGATGGATTGACCCTTTTAACATCATGAAAGTTCAGGTAATACACCTTGTTTTATAGTTTATCTAATAGTAATTATAGTCACTCCAGTTGCTTTATGCTAAGAGTTTGCATAATATGACTTTATTTCCCTTTTTGTTTTTAACCTAGCTATGTTATTATATTAAAATGAGTGTCTTGTTAACAGCATAGAATTTGGACTTTAAGTATACAGTTTGATCATTTCTGTTAATTAGAAGTTCAGGCCATTTGCATTTAATATGATAAGGTTTGTTAGGCGAGTGTATGCTCCTCAGTTCTGTCTCGTCACCAAAAGTTTTGTGAGTGATGGGACATTAAAGCCCTCGGCGAGTCACAGCTCTCGGGTCTTGGACAGACTGTGTTATAGCTCTCAGGTCTTGAACAGACTGTGTTATAGCTCGTAGACAAAGCAATGTTACAGCTCCATGTTAAAGCTCTCTTTTATTTAGAAAATAGCAGGAGAATCCATCCTTCTGGCTTGAGGGCATGCCGACCCAAAGACATGAAGAAAAAAGAGTGGGAGAGCATGCCAGCACCCGGGAGAGGCAGCGAGCCCTTTGGCTCCTCTTTTTGTATGTTTTTTCCTCCCCCGGGCCTGCCCTATGTAAATTAGGGTGTCTGACCTTCCTTTGTTCTATTTTCGTGGACTTTTCCCTTCCTTTTCTTTTAGCCACCACCATTTTGGACTCCTGTTTCCTATTCTAACTACCTAACAGGTTTGAATGATTAGTTTTCTATTTTTTTCTATTTGTGACATCTATTTTTTATTCCTTTTTTAGTCTGTTCCTGCCTTTTTATGGATTGAATATTTTTAGTATTTTATTTTACTTTTGCATATTGGCTCATTAGCAATACTTTTTTGTTTATTTTTTACTGATTGCTTTAGAGCTTACAAAATGCATTTTACTATCATAATTGCGTTTCCATTTTGGATGACTAACCATAGCAGTGTGCTAAGTCTTAGGGATTCCCAGCTTGAAATTTTCATGCTAAAATCAGGAAAGTCTCAGGCACACAAGAATGAAATGGATCATTACTCTTCTCATATAGTATAAAAATATTAAAACATTACATTATAAACTCCAAAATGTGCTAGCTGTATTTATAGTTTTTTTTTTAATAGAAAATTTTACTATGTTTATCCACATATTTATGTTTCTCACACTTTTTATTTCTTTATGAGATCCAAGTTTCCATTTGGTATCTTTTTTTTTCTCTTTTTGGTAAGCTTTTGTTATTGACTTCATTTAGCATTTTTATAATTTATGTTTGCTGGTAACAAAAGCAGATTTTTTAAATTTAAATTTTATTAAATTTTATTTTTTAGAGTAGTTTAAGGTAGCTACCTAGAACAAGTCTTGTAAGAAATTTACATTTTATTTCAAGTGCAAAGAAGTCAATGAAGTGTTTTAGTAGGTGGAGGATGAAAAGGTCTTATTTGCATTTGAAAGGAAACTTCAGAAAGTGGAATCAAAGAAAGTGAAAATTGGAGAAGGGAAGCTTAGCATTTGAGGTATGAAAATGGACATTTTGATAAAAACACAATCTAAGGAATGACTGTATTTCAGGATCACTGGAGTCAACAAGCAGAAGAAATTGGAGAAACATACCTCTGTTTAGATATCTAACTCTTTGAAAATGATAATAATCAGTGATGAAGAGATATGCAATTTCTCCCAGAAAAGGGAAAGCCTATATATATTTAAAAACATGAAATAGTGACAAAACATTTGCATAGGTCTATGATATACCTATATGTTTTTTAAAAAAGAGGAAGCTGATGAGTGATGATGATGGTAAGATGATGGAAAATAGTTGGGCAACTCAGTTAAGTGCTAGTGTGCACTGGGCAGGATGATGGGCTGTAATGGGTATCCAGAGGATAAAGTTGAGTTTCAGTTAAAGTCAGAAATGGACTGAGGAAAATGGTGAATCTAGGAGGCCTACTTATAAGAGAGCAGGTGTGCCACAGCCCATAATACGAGAGTATCACACAGAAGGTAGACGCCCAGATAAGAAAGTCTCTGCTGCTCTCACTCCAGGGCTCTTCAGGCTCTTGTGTATAGCTTCCAGAATCACTTTGATTTGGAATGAGCACATCTGGCAGCTTTGGACAGAGTAAGCATTTCTATTCCATTTATAAAAATACAGTGGAAGTTAGTAAAAGTGGCCCAAACTGGAGGGGAAAAGGGGAAGATGAAGCATCTTAATTAGCTCAGAACAAACAACATTAATGTGGCAATCAGAGTGAATGGTGGAGAGTGAGACACAGGAAAAAAAAAAAAAATGCACAAGGAAACAAACAAAAAGAATGAAATGAGAGAAGAATGATAAACTGACAAAAAAGGAAGAGACCAGACAGAGAAGCAAGCATAGGATACTAGTGGGCTTTTTTTTTTTTTGTATGCTAGGATATCTAAATATAACTGGACTTCAGTGAAAGAACTGAATATATTTCCTTGTCTATTAATTTGGTAATCTGATCAAAAAGCATTTGGATTTATGTAAAGATAATAGATAACAGAGCCAGAAGAATTAGGGCAATTTTCTTTTTTTAAAATATCATTTAACTTCTATACATATGAAAAGTAAATGTTTCCACTAGGGAATAAAACACTGAGCAAACCCTGCTTAGCATCTATAAGCGAGTTTGTCATATGGTTACTAAAATGAGTTATATTCAATCTTCAGTTTGTATGTTAATTCTGTATATCCCTGGGCCTTGGCCTTAGGGATGGCACACATCTGATG
Organism: Aepyceros melampus; assembly: GCA_006408695.1. NCBI lineage: Eukaryota > Metazoa > Chordata > Mammalia > Artiodactyla > Bovidae > Aepyceros > Aepyceros melampus. Next base: position 158,539 of record SJXQ01001825.1, on the reverse strand, counting down.
GAAGTCACATACACTCTGTGAGAATCAAAATTAAAAATTATAGATGCTTCATCTAATAAGACAATAGGGAATGTCAGCTTATTATAGCCCTGCAGAAAAATTTTTCCTGATAATGTTTCAGTCACATTCTGTGGGAAGATATCAGGCGCTATGGTTTAACAAGTGTGTTGGTCCATTGCTTCATGAACAGTGGGCATACTGCAGTACCTTGGGAATGGGGTGTTCCCTTGAGCCCTTTGAAACCTGGACTCCCAGTCAAACAACCATCAACGAACAATCCTAGAGCTGTCGTTTTCCCTAACAAGCCTCTTTGCTCCAACCACACCATCCTGCTTACTATTTTCTATCTATGATTTGTTAATTTTAGTACATATTGCTCTTAATCATAGCATGTCAAAGTTGAAAAGGCTCTTAGAGATTTAGATCAGCCCTCAATTTACACCTGAGAAACACATTTCAGAAGTCCTTCAACCCCTAACTCAAAATTTACCTCCCACAAAATTGCTTTCCCTCTGAAGTTGAAGCTGGCTCTGGGAATCACTCTTTTCCTTAGTACTTCTTTTGTTATTATAATTTCTGTTTGTCCAAGAAGGAAGTCTTAGATAATCAATGTTCCTCCCCTGGCTTCCATTTCTTGCTCTGTAACAAGAAAGGGCTGGATCTGATGACCTGTAAGTTCCTTTTTACTATAGCATGTTTGTTTTCCAAATCTATCTCGGAAGTCTTGGATCCTTTATAAATTGTTCTTGGTCATACATGCAGGCAGTTGTCACTTTGTATGATTCCTTGTAACTGAAATTGGTACCTATTGATACCACTTCCTCACTGCAACATCCATGGTGTCAGAGGTCAAATGTTAGTTACTGCAGAACTGTGCCAAGTGAAGAATCAGTGCCAGTGTGCATGGGTTTCAGCTAGTATCGCACAGTGCCAAGTAAGAACTTCCTATATATTTCTATTCCTTAGCAGTGTTTTACTTCTTGGACCTCATTCTTCTAATTTTCTTTGAAGAACGAACCTTGCCTTGGTAGATAAACTGTAATTCAAGGACCTTGTCTTTCCCTTGCCAAATGTGATTACATGACCAGAACTAGGCCAGTTAAATGTTCCCCGTAGAACTTATATCTTCAACCATAGCAATTCAAGGCTTGAAAGGGGCTGGAGTGGATTCACAAGATGGCATTGCTCTGAAGGGACTGTTCACCAGTTTCTCTCTGCTACTTGCTGTTAGAATTGATCTTGTTCCTGTACTTTCTCAGGTTTAATTCTTTAGCAGTGAGAAAAACATGCTGAGGAATCCTCTTCATAACCTGCAGGAAAATCTGCTAAATACCTGACCTGTGCTCACAGTTTTCATTGGCCTGATCCTTGTCACAAAGAAGATTAAGGATAGAAGACCCGCTAGCGCTTGGACAGCAGCTACTAGGGCACCACAGATAGTAGACCCTTCAGGACACCCTGTGGCACGCACGGCTGCTTGCCTGTTCGTGGGAGGTTTGAAAAAACAAGAAATGAGAGATTGTAAAGGAATTAAGATTTTGTTAGCCATATGTCCTTCCAGCCATAGGAGCAAGGACCCCCTACTTTAACTGGAGGTCTTCTGGAATCTGAGACTGAGCTGTGTGAGCTTCTGCCTAGTTTGTTTTTGCTGCCCCAGTTTCCAGCATGGTGGGCTTATTGTCACTTCCACCGCGCTGGTTTTGTGTTCAGCTTCCACCATGGGAGCTTCTGCCGAGTTGGGCTTCTGCTGTGCTTGGCCTTGGCCTCACGGGGGCCAAGCCAAGGTTGTTTCAGCCAGGTTAAATCCAAGAAATGGCACCATATATGTTGGAGGAGTGTGTAATTTCCTCGGTTCTGTCTCATCACAACAAAAATTTGAAGCAACGGACAAATCAGTGTTGCAGCTCAGTGTTTTTAGGAAAAACAAAGGATAGTATGCCCTCAAGCAGTGAGGGTGAGCTGACCCAAAAGACAAAGAGAAAAGAGGCCTCAATCCTTCTAGGCTTCTTCCTTTTATACATTTATCTCCTCCCCCATGAGCCTGTCCTATGTAAACTGTGCTAGCCAGGAGGGTTTGTTTTACCTGAGGTCCTCACTTCAGTCCTTGGACCATCCTTTGTTCTATTTTCATGAGCTTTTCCCTTTTTTGACTTATAGTGACTGAGATTTTGGACTCCCTTTTCCTATTCTACCTACCTATCATTTTGATTCTGAGAATTATCCTATCTCATTGTACTAAATCCTTATTTTGCTTAGGTTATGCAATTTGTGTTGCAAGCAACAGCAGCATCTCAGCTGTTTCAGGGTTTCTGGTTTTACTTGACCCAGTGTATTAATTTCTTCCTACAAACTTCAGAAACCAGTAGCATTCACTGGTTGCCCTTCCAATTTCTGAGCACTTACTTGTTTCTTACTTTTATTCAATCTGACTCTTACCTCATTTGAACTCCACCTTTGAAAGTTACTTCTTGCTAAATATAAAGATCTTTTAAATTTTATTTTAATTTCTCAAACTTTGGATATTTCCTTTGCATGTATCTGACAGAATGGAAACTCTCACCCACCTTTTTGTGTGCCAGTTCAGCCTTCACTTCTCTGACAACTCTTCCATTACTCTTTTAAGCCTTCCTTCTTCCTTTTATTTCATAAAGTTGACATATATAGGCTTCTGTCCCTAGCTCTCTGTGTTCTTCTGGGGTCTATGTTGCTCAGCCTGGATCCTTCCTTCCCTACCCCAGAATATCTGATAGTCTGCGGAGAGTAAAGGCAGAGGTTACATAGGACACATCTCCTTAGATTATAAATTTTACTTGACACTGTGGACTAGAAAACATAATTTTTATATTCATTCAATATTAGGATTAATTTTTAGGATAAGAAATTTCTTCTTTCAGTGAGAGTACCTATCTACTTCTTAATAGCCAACCCTTTTCACTCAGGCAGAAATAGGATCAGCTAGCAAGTCAAGTGGGCCTTAGAAAGCATCACTATGAACAAAGCTAGTGGAGGTGATGGAATTCCAATTGAGCTGTTTCAAATCTTGAAAGATGATGCTGTGAAAGTGCTGCACTCAATATGTCAGCAAATCTGGAAAACTCAGCAGTGGCCACAGGACTGGAAAAGGTCAGTTTTCATTCCAAATCCAAAGAAAGGCAATGCCAAAGAATGCTCAAACTACCACACAATTGCACTCATCTCACATGTTGGTAAAGTAATGCTCAAAATTCTCCAAGCCAGACTTCAGCAATACGTGAACCGGGAACTCCCTGATGTTCAAGCTGGTTTTAGAAAACGCAGAGGAACCAGAGATCAAATTGCCAACATCTGCTGGATCATGGAAAAAGCAAAAGAGTTCCAGAAAAACATCTATTTCTGCTTTATTGACTATGCCAAAGCCTTTGACTGTGTGGAACACAATAAACCATGGAAAATTCTGAAAGAGATGGGAATACCAGACCACCTAACCTGCCTCTTGAGAAATCTGTATGCAGGTCAGGAAGCAACAGTTAGAACTGGACATGGAACAACAGACTGGTTCCAAATAGGAAAAGGAGTCCGTCAAGGCTGTATATTGTCACCCTGCTTATTTAACTTCTATGCAGAGTACATCATGAGAAACGCTGGACTGGAAGAAACACAAGCTGGAATCAAGATTGCCAGGAAAAATATCAGTCACCTCAGATATGCAGATGACACCACCCTTATGGCAAAAAGTGAAGAGGAGCTAAAAAGGCTCTTGTTGAAAGTGAGAGAGGAGAGTGAAAAAGTTGGCTTAAAGCTCAACATTCAGAAAA
>SJXQ01001825.1:0-154650 GCA_006408695.1 Aepyceros melampus | reverse complement strand
GAGGAGCTAAAAAGCCTCTTGTTGAAAGTGAAAGAGGAGAGTGAAAAAGTTGGCTTAAAGCTCAACATTCAGAAAACGAAGATCATGGCATCTGGCCCCATCACTTCATGGGAAATAGATGGGGAAACAGTAGAAACAATGTCAGACTTTGTTTTTTGGGGCTCCAAAATCACTGCAGATGGTGATTGCAGCCATGAAATTAAAAGGCGCTTACTCCTTGGAAGAAAAGTTATGACCAACCTAGATAGTATATTCAAAAGCAGAGACATTACTTTGCCGATTAAGGTCCGTCTAGTCAAGGCTATGGTTTTTCCAGTGGTCATGTATGGATGTGAGAGTTGGACTGTGAAGAAGGCTGAGCACTGAAGAACTGATGCTTTTGAAGTGTGGTGTTGGAGAAGACTCTTGAGAGTCCCTTGGACTGCAAGGAGATCCAACCAGTCCATTCTGAAGGAGATCAACCCTGGGATTTCTTTGGAAGGAATGATGTTAAAACTGAAGCTCCAGTACTTTGGCCACCTCATGTGAAGAGTTGACTCATTGGAAAAGACCCTGATGCTGGGAGGGATTGGGGGCAGGAGGAGAAGGGGACGACCGAGGATGAGATGGCTGGATGGCATCACGGACTCAATGGACGTGAGTCTGAGTGAACTCCGGGAGTTGGTGATGGACAGGGAGGCCTGGCGTGCTGCGATTCATGGGGTTGCAAAGAGTCGGACACGACTGAGCGACTGAATGGAACGGAACAGTGAGTACAGAAAAGAAGGCCTGCCTTTGAAATGGGCAAAAGGCTTTTCCTTAATGGTTTCAGATGAAGCCGTAAAACAGTGCTGATCAGAGGGTCAGGTCATTTAGACATGGTCACTGGAGTCTAGTATGTGTCAGGCGCTGGGTGAGGTTCTCAGGCCATGTTTGTATTATGTTCATTGTCTTCAAAGACCTTCCATTTGAATCTGTTGTCTGCAGTTATTTAATGTCTTCAGTCTGGGTCCATTCTGCCCTTTATGAATCTCCATGCTTTATAGAAGCCCACATAAAAGAATATTGATCAAGATTATGGAAGGGCCTGTTTGAACCCTGGATTATTCAAAGAATACAGTAGTTGAACATGCTGCTAATCTTTAGGCTTGAAGCAAGAATGAAGCTGCTCTCCTTTCTTGAATGGTGCTCAAGTGGAAATGAGATTAATTTTGTTTTGGACAGTTCCAGAAGAGAAAACTGGATGGAAATTATAGGCAAAGAGATTCTCAGTTCAGTGTGAATCAATTCATTCAGACCACCATGGTACCTACTAAGTGCCAGGGAATTACCCCAAAAACAGACAAGGGCAGACAGAATCCCTGCATTCACAGAGTTACTAACTTTTTTTTTAAATCACCAGAGCTTCAGTCTATTCTCAGCATAAAAATGTTATTATAGAGAACATAGATGTCTGTGATAGTCTACATTTTGCAGATAGCCATATTTGAATAGTCTAATGTGGTTGGTAAAGTATTTTGGTGGCATAATGGGAAATATTCTGAAGAGGACTAAAAATAAGGAGTGTGTGTGTGTGCATGTGTGTTAGTCCCTCTGTTGTGTCCCTCTTTGAGACCCCATAGATTGTAACCCGCCAGGCTCCTCTGTCCATGGGATTCTCCAGGAAAGAATGCTGGAGTGGGTTGCCATTCTCTTCTCTAGGGGATCTTCCCACCCAGAGATCAAACTCGTATCTCTTGTATTGTAGGCAGATTTTTTATCATCTGAGCCACCAGCAAAGCCCCCAAATAAGGAGTACAGAGTCCTAATTCTGATCATATGACAGCTCATGTGATCCCGGGGCTCAGTGTTAGCACATACTAAATGGCAATATAGAACTAGATGGCCTCCAGTTCTCTCTCCATTCCATGATTCTATTCAGCTTTCTTTTTGTTTGTTCTTAGATCTTTGTGCAGTCCAAAAATATAATCACATCTGTTCTTTAAGAACAGGGCAGATGATTATTATGAGAGGCCCACTGATTTAAAATGTACTCATTCTCAATTCGAGAATTTCACACTGAATGGAAAAGAAAGTCATTTGGAAAGAATAATTGTTTGTCTTTGGGAATTTGATTTTATTTTTTCCAGTTTTATTAAGATATAATTGATATACACCATTACATTTAAGGTGTGACATGTGGTGCTTTGATATATGCATATATTGTGAAATGATTACCAAAGTAAAGCTTGTCAACACATCTATCACCTCTCATAGTTACCTTTTTATTTATTTATCGTGGTGAGAACTTTGAAGGTATCTTTAAGCAACAGTCACACAGAGTTGGACATGACTTAGCAGCAGCAGCAGCAGCAGGTATATAATACAGTAGTGTTAACAATAGTCACCATGACGTACATTAGATCCACAGAATTTACTCATCTTATAACTGGAACTTTGTGTCCTTTTACCATCTTTATCCATATTTTGCCACTTGACCACCCACCCCTGGCAACCACCAATATGTTCTGTTTCTATGAGTTTGGTCTATTTTCAGTTCAGTTCAGTCACTCAGTCGTGTCCGACTCTTTGCGACCCCATGAATCGCAGCACGCCAGGCCTCCCTGTCCATCACCAACTCCCGGAGTTCACTCAGACTCACGTCCATTGAGTCCATGATGCCATCCAGCCATCTCATCCTCGGTCGTCCCCTTCTCCTCCTGCCTCCAATCCCTCCCAGCATCAGGGTCTTTTCCATGAGTCAACTCTTCACATAAGGTGGCCAAAGTACTGGAGCTTCAGTTTTAGCATCATTCCTTCCAAAGAAATCCCAGGGTTGATCTCCTTCAGAATGGACTGGTTGGATCTCCTTGCAGTCCAAGGGACTCTCAAGAGTCTTCTCCAACACCACAGTTCAAAAGCATCAGTTCTTCAGCGCTCAGCCTTCTTCACAGTCCAACTCTCACATCCATATGTGACCACTGGGAAAACCATAGCCTTGACTAGATGGACCTTTGTTGGCAAAGTCATGTCTCTGCTTTTGAATATGCTATCTAGGTTGGTCATAACTTTCTTTCCAAGGAATAAGCGTCTTTTAATTTTATGGCTGTAATCACCATCTGCAGTGATTTTGGAGCCCCCAAAAATAAAGTATCTCACTGTTTCCACTGTTTTCCCATCTATTTCCCATGAAGTGATGGGACCAGATGCCATTGTCTTAGTTTTTTGAATATTGAGCTTTAAGCCAACTTTTTCACTCTCCTCTTTCACTTTCATCAAGAGGCTTTTTAGTTCCTCTTCACTTTCTGCCATAAGGATGGTGTCATAAGCTCAATTATTTTTATTTTGTCGAAAATGTTTGGGAAATCACATATTGGATTCTGATATTCTGTTGCCTTTTAGGTTCTTCCTTGCCATTGCCTTAAATTCTGTACCTCTGTAGCATTCTTAATCCAAAAGGTATATGATACAGTTTCAGTATCAGAACATTGAAATTAGGTCAAACATATTTTACTCCTCTACATGCCCACTAAGAAAATAATTTGCTTTGAGGGAGGAGGGGGGCTGCTGAATAGTTCATTTCCCCAGCTGGCCATCAGGCCTACATCTCACCCAAAGTGTGGTAAGTTGAGTTTTATTGCTTAGTTCATTTAATATTAAATAAATAAAGTATTTTCATTAAGATGCAGCACTTTCAGTTTCAGTTTATCGAACTTCTAAATAGCCAGCTGTGTAGAAAAGCAGCAAAGAAACATTGTACCTTTTGGTGGTTTATTTTAAGAAGCTGTGAGAATGTGGACAAATGGCTTAATACCTTTATTCTTTGATTTTCTTAACAGCATAAAGAAGGGTGTAGGTTTGCTGACTCATTTGGCTTGTCTCCAGGGATTGATTGCTCTCAGGCTGCTTGTTGGTATTGTATTAAAAATGGGCCAGTAAAATGAATTTTATAATTGGCTGCTTGCATTTTTTTATTTGGCTGTAAAATGAATGTTATTACTATCCCTGTTGCAGAGGTATGCCTTTTATTATTGCAATTGTTATTTTAAAGACTATTGACAACATTCCATGTTTAATTATAGATATGTACTCATGTCCATGTTTATCCCTCAAAAGGTAAAGCTAGCAGAAAAATGCTCTTTTAAAATGTAGAGTTGGCACATTACTGAAGCAGTCATTTACATCAATCTGAGCTGTCCTGAATCTGTTTTATCCGAATTAAATCCAAACCCAAACATCTAAATGATATCATGGTAATTTACCTCAATTACAACACAGACAGTGTTGGCTAAGGTACTCATGGCTATAATTTAGAAGTGACAAAATATGGACAGAGTGGTAATCAATGAATCTGGCCTTATCCAGACCCTCAGCACCCTCGCTTCCAGCAAAGCAAAATGCCTACCAGGTGTAGCAGTAGCCCACACAGAACGTGGTGCTGATGCTTATGCAGCTACATTCCTCTCTCCACCGTGAGTGATGCGGATCAGCTCGCAGCTGCTCCAGCAGATTGCTCTCCAGCAACAGAAAAGGAAGGAAAGCTGGACAGACTTCATCCTGGACTGGGAAGCAAGCAATTAGAAATCCCAAAGTATTTTCACATTCACGGACTTTGACTCATTCAAATTGAACTGAAATCAACCTGCTTCCCAAACTCTACCATCTCATTCAAATTCAACAGGCACTCTTTGGCAAAAGGGAGACACAGTAACATGTCAGAAATTCTCATGTAGTTGGCTCAGACAATAAAGCGTCTGTCTACAATGCGGGAGACCTGGGTTTGAGCCCTGGGATGGGAAGTCCCCTGGAGAAGGAAATGGCAACCCACTCCAGTACTGTTGCCTGGAAAATCCCATGGACAGAGGAGCAGCTACAGTCTATGGGGTCGCAAACAGTCAGACACGACTGAGCGACTTCACTTCACTTCACTTCACTTCTAGTTATTTTAAGGATTGAAATGTCATGGGTTATGTATCTGAAAAAAAACCAACAACAACAGAAAAACACTAATTTGAAAAGATATATGCATCCATATTGTTGGCAGTTTACTATTGCTAAGATATGGTAGTAACCTCAGTGTCCATCCACAGACAGATGGATAAAGATACACACACATATACACACAAACACACAATGGAATATTACTCAGCCATAAAAAGAATGAAATTTTGCCATTTGCAGCAAAATAGATGGACTGAAGCTCCAGTACTTTGGCCACCTCATGCAAAGAGTTGACTCACTGGAAAAGACCCTGATGCTGGGAGGGATTGGGAGCAGGAGGAGAAGGGGACGACCGAGGATGAGATGGCTGGATGGCATCACGGACTCGATGGACGTGAGTCTGAGTGAACTCCGGAAGTTGGTGATGGACAGGGAGGCCTGGCGTGCTGCGATTCATGGGGTCTCAAAGAGTCGGACACGACTGAGCGACTGAACAGAATGGAACAGAATGGAGGGCACTGTGCTAGTGAAATAAGTCAGACAGTGAAAGATAATTACTATATGATACCACTTATATGTGGGATCTAAAAAATAAAAAAAACCACTGAATATAATAATAAACAAGAAGCAGACTCACAGATGCAGAGAACAAATTAGTAGCTACTGTGGGAAGAGGGAAGAGGGGAGGGGCAATATAAGATAGGGCATTAACAGGTACAAAGTATTAGATGTAAAATAAGCTACAAGGATATATTGCATAACACAGGGAATATAGCCCATATTTTGTAGTAAGTGGAGTATAACCTTTATAACTGGTGAGTCACTGTATTGTACATCTGAAACATATAATATTGTAGAGCAAATATATATCAATTTAAAAATGTCACAGGGGATTGCCTTAATATAAACATTAAGTTGTTGTCCAGCAGCTAAGACTGTGCTCCTAGTGCAGGGGACACAAATTCCACCCCTGGTCAGGAAACTAAGATCCTGCATGCCAAGCGGTGCAGCACCCCCCAAAATAAACACATTTAAAGTGACAAATTTCCCTGTAAGTATTGCTTTAGACTCATCCCCAAATCTTAATTCATGTTGATTTGTCATTATTCCTAATCCACCGGTGGCTCAGAGGTTAAAGCGTCTGCCTCCAATGCGGGAGACCCGGGTTCGATCCCTGGGTCGGAAAGATCCCCTCTGGAGAAGGAAATGGCAATCCACTCCAATGTTCTTGCCTGGAGAATCCCATGGATGGAGAAGCCTAGTAGGTTACAGTCCACGGGGTTGCAAAGAGTCGGACACGACTGAGTGACTTCACCTCACCTCACCTCACCTGTCATTATTCAGTTAAATATATTTTCTAATTTCTCTTTTACTTTCTTCATTTATCCATAGGTTGTTTGGAAGCATATTGTTTTAAGTTCCATATTTGGGGGGTTTCATGATTTTTTGTTATTGATTATTTAATTCCCTTGTTTTTAGAAAACAACACATTGTGTACTTTCTGTCCTTTTAAACCTTTTGAGATGTTCTGCTGGTTTGAGGTGAGGTGTTGTAAGGGTCTTGTTAGTGTTATTTGACTCTTATATATATTTTCTAACTTTCTGTCCGCTTGTTCTATTGATTACTGGGAGAAGAATATGGACTATGGTCACTCTACCTGGATAATTAGTGTTTTCAAAATATATCTTTTCCAGCCTGTGTCTTCGTATTTAAAGTGTGTTTCATCTGGAAAGCATATCGTTCAGTCTTGCTTTTAAAAACAATCTAGTCTAATTATCTTTGTCTTTTAACTGGAGTATTCCGAATCTTTAAATTGAACATAAGTTTGATAGTCATGGGTTTATGGTCATCATATTGTTCTTTGTTTCATTTATTCTTTGTTCATTTTTCCATTTACTCTGTATTCTTTTGAATTGGTTATTTTTTAGTATTTGTTTCATTTCCACTATTGGCTTAACAGCTTGATTTATTTATTTGCTGATATATTCTCAAGTTTAAAATGCATCCTTTACCTCAAGTAATAATATTCCACTTCACACACAATGAAAGTATGTGCTTATAACATTCCATTTTTCTCCACCCTCATCCTTTGTGCAGTTGTTATTTATTTCACTTCAACATTATTCTAATCCCTCACTATGTTGTTGTTATCTTTGTTCTAAGTAGTCAATTACATTTTTAAGATACTTAAACAATGAGAGAAGTCGTTTGTATTTACTCACATATTATCTGTTTCAACACATATTATTTTCCTCCTGTCTAATGAGCATTCTTTAGAATTCTTTGTCGTGCACATTATCTAGCAATACATTCTCTCAATCTTAAATTTACTAAAAATATCCTATTTCAGCTTAGTTTTGGAAGGAATTTTCTTTCTAGTTACAGAATTCCTACCTAGAAGTCTTGGTTAGCAAGTCTGTTTTTGGTAGTTTTATTTCAGTACTTCATATCTTTATTTGCCTTGTTTCAGATGAGGATTCTGCAGTCTTATATATTTATCCCCTCTATGTAATATGTCTTGTTTCCCTTTGAGTAGTTTAAAGATTTTATCTTTATCACTAATTTTCAACCTGCCGTGCTGAATTTATACTTATTGGCAAGGCAACCACTCCAGTATTCTTGCCTGGAGAATCCCATGGACAGAGGAGCCTGGTGGGCTACAGTCCACGGGGTCACAAAGACTCAGACATGACTGAAGCGACAGAGCACAGAGGCCTGGTATGCTTTGGTGTGGTTTTCTTTGGGTTTTTGCTACTGAGCTTTTGGTTTATGGTTTTTATTAAACTAGAGGAAATTTACAGAAAATTGCCAAAGTATTGCTTATCATTGCTTTGAATACAGAATAAGTAAAACAATAAAGTTGTCTTCGACTTCTCTCTCTTGGTGTTCTGAAGTATCTATCTCTTTGCTTATTTTTGAAAAGAATCAGAGTAAAGCTTTTAGCAGAGAAGAGCATCAGTCTCAAGTTGGATAGGGCTCTAAGACAATCATTTTTAGTATAGATGCCATAATTCTCAATGTAATAATTTTATTGACATCATGTTCCTCTGCTAGACTGTGAACTCCATGAGACTAATGGGAACAAAGAAGGAGCTCAGTATTTTTTTTGGTGAATGAATGAATAAAATGTGGCCAGTGAGGTAATACTGATTTCTCAGAAACATGAAGACAGCTAAGGAGATAGTCAAGCCAGGGGAAGGTGGGAAGGAAGCCACACTAGATTTGTTGTCAGAGATATCTCCACAACCTCAGTCCAAAGTTTAGTAAAGGTCGGTCCAGGGTATCTAACCAGATGGGTTGGTCCAAAAGCAGCAAGAAACTCTGCCCACCTAGCATGACCCAGAAGAAAGGCACAGATCTGGGGGACCCAACTACATTAGTTTGCTAGAGCTGCCATAACAAAGCACCACAAACAAGGTGAATTACACAAGAGAAATTTATTGTTTCATAGTTCTAGAGGCTAGAAGTCCAAATCAATAGATTTGATTCTTTCTGAGGGCTGTGAGCAAGAATCTGTTCCATTTTTCTTCCCTAGCTTCTGGTGATTTGCTGGCAGTCTTTGGAGTTTCTTGGGTTATCACTCTGATCTCTGCCTTCATCTTCACACAGCAGTACTTACACACAGTGCATATCTCTGTCCAAATCCTCTCCCTTTATAAGCACACCAGACATGTGGGTAGGGACTCATTCTACTCCAGGATAACCCCATCTTAACTTCACTAAGTATATCTCCATTATAGCCAAATAAGGTCACATTCTGAGTTACAGGGCTTAGAAGTTCAATATATGAGTTTTGATAGGGGGCACAATTCAACCCATAATACCAACCGATCTAAATTGAATCCTATCTCTTTCTTTTACTGACTTGGCATTTTCACATCTCAAAATGGGGAAAACAGTACTTACCCTTCAGGGAAATTATGAAGATTGAATAAGATAATGTTGGCAAAGCACTTAGCTTGAACCTGACACGTGGTAAACACTTAGTATATTGTGGCTTTTACTGTCCTGAGCTAAATGCCCATTGATTTATTGAATAGTTGTGCTCCTTCTGAATATAACTAAGAAATAGGTCCATTTTTCTTTTGATTCATTTGTTCATTAGAAATAGATCTGGTTTCTTTGAAATGTTTGCCAATTTCCTTCTCAGATTGTTTCTGGGGAGGCGGGAAGATAACCGCTGAATTTCAAGTGCTTAAGTAATTAAGCCAAAACAAGAGAACACTGATAATAAACACTTTTCTGTGCATTATAATTGTGGAGCAATATCTTCTAGGTAGTTAACCCTAGAGGCTTTATCGATTTAACTGAAATCCAGTCATCTAACAACCCAGAAATACTGTTGGAAGCACTTCTCCAGAGAGACGCTAATTAGCAGCTGGCCCCCTTCTGGGCAGTGGGGCTCCCACCCTGCTTGTGTTTGGTCAAGTAATTTTTCAGCTGAGCGATCATCCCAGAGGACATTGTTTCCCTTGATACAGCTCCCTCAGTTTTCTGGCCACAGCAGATTAGCTGCAGCCTTGCTCCTCAAAATGGTCAGGACTTTAACCTGAGCCTCCCTTCTCTTTGGAAGTGAAGGTAACACATTTAGAACTTTTGAGAGTTTGATATGGAGATCTGATCATCTTGGCTGCTTCCACGTGGTCAAGTTAGGGCTTCAGTTGCCTGAATCCACTTCTATCCTTTCTCCATAGTATAACAGAGACTGGTGTTTAGTTTGTTTCTTCAATTATTTCTTCTACGATATTTTGGATGCATGATTTCTCATGAATGAGGAAAATGCCTTTTTCCCATTCCCAGTTTTTAAATGGAGGGATTTTCCTTAAAAGCTGTCCTAGCCTCTTGAAAAGACCCTGATGCCAGAAAAAATTGAGGGCAGGCAGGGAAGGAGGCAACAGAGGATGAGATGGCTGGATGGCGTCACTGACTTAATGGACATGAGTTTGAGCAAGCTCAGGGAGATACTGAAGGACATGGAAGCCTGGTGTGTTGCAGTTTCAATGGGGTCACAAGAAGTTGGACATGACTGAGTGACTGAACTGAACTGAGCCTCTCGAAATATTTATTGCCCCTCCTTGGAATGATGGAGAGTTTTACCTCATTGTAAACTTGGAAGAAGATGCCGGGTTTGCTTGACCTCGCTGTGCTCTCCCTTCTCTTAGACATGCACTTGCCCACAGAGAACATTCCTCCCCTGCTCCTCCTCATTTCTAGGGGGAGCCAGCCCCTGCCTCAGTGCGTATCCACCCAAGTTTGGAGAGGAGGTAAGCTAGAGTTGCTTTTCCAACCGTGCAGTTTATTTCAACTTAGCCTCTGCCAATAATGAGGAGGACCTGTAGGGTTCCTTCTGATATACTCCTGGTTCTATTTCTCAAACTTCTGGGGACTTGGGAATGGAGTCTCCAGATAAAGAGCTATTTGTTTGGGTCTTGTAGGAAACAACATTGGCTAGCCTCTGAGAGTCATCAACAGAGTTGGTCTTTTTATGTCTGATGAGAAACAGTTTTCATGTATCAACAGGCACTAGAAAATCTCTATTTAGAAAACTCAAGGCAATTGAAGATTAGACACCCAAAACCCTTAGAGGAAGCAGAAGTAATTTTTATGAGGAGCTACTTAAGAAGTTCAGAGCCTGTGGTGAGCATGTTATTCACATGATTCATTTAATATTGAAAAGGATATGAAACCGGGTCAAAATTCAGAGAGGATGTCATTTTGCCTTGGTCAATCTTGTGAGTGAAAAGTGGAAAGTTAATCCTTTGTCATTAAACAACGAGTGGTACGGTACCTCTTATTGGATCATGTTTAGGCACAGAACCAAGGGTTTTTCTAGTTTCTTAGGTGAATGGTCACCTCATACTAATCCTGAATTTGGCCTGCTGAGTCGCTCTTGGTTTACAGACAGAAAGGATGTCATATGATGAAGTTCTAGTACTGAATTCTTTTTTCAGGGGAGGAACAGAGCCAGAGAGGTTAAGGAGCTTGTTCAAAATCACACTGCTATGCAATAAGAGAGCTGGGATGAGAGGTGCAGGTGTGGAGACCTGTTCATTCTGCTCTGTCCTGCCATCCCGGTACTTGGGAGTTATTGACAGCAACCAATCCTTTCCACTGGCTTCCCACTGGCTCAGTGGTGAAGAATCCTCCTGCAGTGCAGGAGACTCAGGTTTGATCCCTGGATCAGGAAGATACTCCAGAGAAAGAAATGGCAACCCACTCCAGTATTCTTGCCAGGAAAATCACATGGACAGAGGAGCCTGGTGGGCTACAGCTCATGAGATTGCAAAAGAATTGGACGCGATTTACTGACTGAACAGCAACAACAACCCCTTCCACCACCACCGCTGGTTTTCAAGCTGTCCTCTGCTGGTGAATTGGAAAACAGTCTTGACCCCAAAGCAGCATTTTAAGGTGAGCCCTTCACTTTCTATTGTTTTCTCAGTAGCTTATGCCGTTCTTACCATTCTAGGAATTAGCATCCACTTCTTTTCCTTTAGGAGTGGGGCAGCACACAGCCACCCAATGGCAGATACAACTTTCTGTTTGACAAGACAGATAGTATTTCAGCAGAATTATATTCTGTAGCATTGATCACCATGACAGGATGTATGATAATATATAATTGGGACGCTCATCAGTTGCCCCATTAAGACTTTTGAGTAGCTCACTGAGATTTATGTTTTTCCTGTTACCCTGTCTTTTTGGCAATTTGTTGAAGTTCTCCAATGGTGTAATCATTTCTTAAGTGCTTTGCCTCTGGTATGTTTAAGTCAGTGTATGTAGTGGCTGACTTAGTTATTTTGGAATGATCTGAGAGTCATTTGGGATTAAGGCTCAGCTCATATGCTGCCTTTGGGATCTGTTGAGAAGCTGTTATTAATATTCCCAGTCTGAACCAGGGGCTCACCTTTGGAATACTATGTACCTTGCATATTCTGCTATCAGAGCTTTTCTCATCCTGCACTGTGATTGTTGGCTTGAGTTTTTCTCCTTTGCTAGCAGGTGGTGTTTTTTTTTGTTGGTTTTTTTTTTTTTTCTTTAAGGTGAGGGTTTTTTAGAGTCAGATGGACCTGGGTTCAGGTCCTGATTCTTCAACTTAACAGCAGTGTACTTTGGGCAAAGTATTTAGCTTTGCCCAAATCTCAGCCCACTCATCTGTAAAATGGGTCTAATAATGTCCTTCACAGAAAGTTTTTGAATATTAAATGAATACATGTATGTCAAGCACAGAGCATAGATGTGTACAATGGAAGCATTCAATAAATGCAAGTTAAAAATAAGCACAACAAGCTTTTGTTGTTGTGCTGGTGTATTTATTAATGGCTCCCCAGATTACGTCCAGATTATCCTCATTTGAATAAGTTATGTGGTTCCCTCCTACTACTTAATCTGTTAAGGAAATAAACATCATTACTATTGAAGAAAAGTATATAACTAAATGTTCAGGCCATAAATAAAAAATCTTTATATACCTGCTGCTGCTGCTGCTAAGTCACTTCAGTCGTGTCCGACTCTGTGCGACCCCATAGATGGCAGCCCACCAGGCTCCCCCGTCCCTGGATTCTCCAGGCAAGAACACTGGAGTGGGTTGCCATTTCCTTCTCCAATGTATGAAAGTGAAAAGTGAAAGTGAATTTGCTCAGTCATGTCTGACTGTTCACAACCCCATGGATTGCAGCCCACCAGGCTCCTCCGTCCATGGGATTTGCCAGGCAAGAGTACTGGAGTGGAGTGCCATTGCCTTCCTGATCAGTAAATAATTTCTTTCAAATTAACTTATTTGGCTGTTGAGATTTTTGCCCATATATGTTTTATCCCTAATTTGAGGTAAAGACATATGTTGTGGCTTGTTTTGGTAGCCATACTCCTAGGTAACTCCCTCCATGCCCAGAAAATTGTACATATAGTTGGTGCTGGTGCTAAAGGGTCCACCCACCAGTGCAGTAGATGCAAGAGATACAGGTTTGATCCCTGGGTTGCAAAGATCCCCTGGAGGAGGAAGCTGCTCCAGTATTCTTGCCTAGAAAATCCCAAGGACAGAGGAGCCTGGAGAGCTACAGTCCGTGGGGTCACAAAGAGTCTGACATAACAAAGCAAGTGCACACACACACACACACACACACACACACAAATCTAGAGAATGATGAACAAATTAGGAAAAATAGGTGGCAAGCTTTCATGCATTTAAATTCTACGTCATGGAGTTCTCCTTAGCTCAGAGACAAAGTCAGAATAAGCATTGCAATAATCACAGGACCAAAAGGGAATTAATTTTGTCTGTCTTCTTCCTGCACAGTAGAAAAATGATAATTATTATAGCTGCAGATTGATGGTTATCCTGGCTCCTCTTTTTGTTGCCAAGCCAGGCAGTACAAAGTGCTTCCCAAGAAAAATGAGTATGGCTCACTTTGGAATCTTGCAAGATAAAGTTTGTTTTTTCTTAATAGAATTTATTTTTAGCATATATATAAGTATAGGTATATATGTATTCTATATATATAGTCAATATTTTGAGTATGATTCAAAAATCAATATGTCTATTTTACATCAAGTGCATTTTAAAAAATGAAATACTTTTTTGTATTTTAGTATATTATCATTTTAATATTTAAAGAAAATAGTTTTAAAATACATTTATTTATTATTATCCTCGGGTAAAGCCTAATGCCTGTCACATGGTAGCTGCTAAAAATGAATGCATGATGAATAAACAAACAGCCTTCAAATTGCTTAAACTCTTCCACGCTGATATTATTTCCCTTGTTTACCTGATATGATTGTCGTGTTTACTTAACTCAGTATTTAGAATCTTGCAAGATAAAGTTTGTTTTTTCTTAATAGAATTTATTTTTAGCATATATATAAGTATAGGTATATATGTATTCTATATATATAGTCAATATTTTGAGTATGATTCAAAAATCAATATGTCTATTTTACATCAAGTGCATTTTAAAAAATGAAATACTTTTTTGTATTTTAGTATATTATCATTTTAATATTTAAAGAAAATAGTTTTAAAATACATTTATTTATTATTATCCTCGGGTAAAGCCTAATGCCTGTCACATGGTAGCTGCTAAAAATGAATGCATGATGAATAAACAAACAGCCTTCAAATTGCTTAAACTCTTCCACGCTGATATTATTTCCCTTGTTTACCTGATATGATTGTCGTGTTTACTTAACTCAGTATTTCCTCCTGGAGCTTCTAGTCCAGGAGATGTTACTTTCATCCTCACCAGAAGGGGAGATGGATTTGAGATAGGTGATGCAGGTATAATGCATACTTGGTCTGGCCTCTATCCCAGCCTCTGCCCTACTTCCAGAAAATGCCAGATTACTGTCACAAAGTCAGCTCAGCCACCCTCCACAGATGTTTAATCATCAGAAAGACCAGGCTACAACTAGCAAGGCTCAGAATAAGAGCCAGAGCTTGTTCCCGGGCCTCGCGAATACACTGCCCCTTCTCAGAATTGACTGGGGCAGGGCTTCCATTCTGTGAGGTGCCGTGAAACAGCTATGTTAGTTGTTAAAATACAGAAATACTTTTTCCCCTAGGAGTAAATAGTTCTTCCCTTAGCACCCTGCTTACCCCCACCCCCACAGGCACTCTGGCCCTTTAGACCTCCTTATGTCCAGCAACTGCAGAGTTAATGCCTGGCATGGCAGAGCGAACCCAGGATCACCTTTTCTAACTGCTCTGGTGCCTGCTTCTCAGCTCCTAAATACTTAGAGTAGCACTCATTTCAGGGGGTAACCGAGCTACTCCCTGAGCTCCTTCTCGGTACTGAAGGTTTCTCTTTCTTTCCCATCCTGCTGATGTTTTGTTTTGACCCTGCCAGCTCCAAGTCTGGAACCTGGTACCACCCTTCCTCACTGTGCTCATGCCTCTGCAGTGCTCTTTGCAGCCTGACCTTAGTCCCTCTGTATGCAGCAGGTCTGCCAGTGGTTGGAGGATCCTCCCTTGATCCAAGCTCCTCTCAAACCTCATGTTAATGGGTAGAATTTGGCCTTTAATTATGGGCCCTTACCCTCGGGGCAAGTTTGCCAGGCATCCTGTAGTGACAAGACATGTCTATTTCTGACTTGTGTCCTGTGTTGACTTTGTCAGGGCATCCTGATTTGAGGTCTTTTTAGAAAAACTACAAGAATATGACAGAGCAATTTTTTTCAGATTTGACTGGGTATCTTGATTTTTTCCCCTTAAAATTTGACAACCCTTCTCCTCTAGCTTGAGGACCACAATTTTATCCTCATTTTCTTATATTCCTATGAATTTCTGCTGTTCTTTTTTTTTTTTTCTCTCTGAGCTAAGGTTTCACTGTCTGTCTATAATGCTATGTGGCCTAATCGTGTCCAACTCTTTGCAATGCCATGGACTGTACCCTGCCAGGCCCCTCTGTCCATGGAATTTTCCAGGTAAGAATACTGGAGCAAGTTGCCATTTCCTACTCCAGGGTATCTTCCTGACCCAGGGATCAAACCCACGTCTCCTGCATTACAAGCCATTTGGGAAGCCCCATAGAAGCCAATTGGTTTGCACCAACTCCCTGCTAACTAGGACATAACCAATATTTATTGAATGAATGAATGAAAAGATGAATGGATAAAAGAGTTTGCTCCATAGGATTCTCTTTCTCTTTAGGACCCCTTTCAGGGCAGGGCCCTGAGTCAGATAGGCCGGGCCTTGAGTCAGAAAAATAAGTAAATATGACAGAAACTAAACCCTGCTCTGAGGAGCCAGGCAACCTTATATTGCCGCTACTCCTGTATTTAATTACCTTTCGTTTTTCCCTTGGCAATTAGTAAAGTGCCAGTCTGTCTCAGATGTGCTAAGGAGAACCAAGAGAAGATGTTTTTGTCCACACTTGAGCCAAAGTGTTAAAGGAACAGTAGCACACTTGGGGTGGGGGCTGGGGGAAAGTGGAGATGGAAAGTAATTAATATTTATTGAGCAACCATCATGTACTTTTTTAGACATGATCTCATTTTGTCCTCACAGTAACCCTGCAAAATATATTCTAGACAACGAATCATGTTTAGCCAGGCCAGATAAATTACTCAAATCTAGAGTTATTAAACAGCACAGCTTGAATTTAAACCTAGGTCTTTTCACACAATACCCCTGCCTTCTATTGCTAACAGCATCATGGTGGTGGCAGTGGCAGTGATCAAAGACAGAGAATGCTAGAGGAAGGTAACAGTCTAAGTCAGAACCAAGCCACTCATTCCCTGTCTCCTTCCCTCCCTTCTTTCTCTCCCCTCCTGTGGGTCATATTTCAGGGCAGGTTATAGAGCCTGAAAACGTGATTTCAAGCATGATTAATTACTGAAGTTATGTTGGAAGCATATAAGGAGATAACGGAAGAGTGGCAGTTGTTGGAGGGGTGGGGATCAGCAAAGGCCTCGTGAAGATAGTAATATGTGGGTTGAAATGTGAGGGATAAGAATAATTCAGCTTTGCTGAGAGTTGGGAGAACAGTTGTTTCAGGCAGAAGAAACTGCTCTAGGACAAAGAAAGTGTGATAAGATTGGCTTATCCTTCCAAAGAGAAAGCTGTAGGATCCCAGTTTTATTTCATAATAAGGAAGCAGCCTGTTACCATAGGGAGAGGTCATGAGTCCTGAGTGCTCAGGAAAGGATCTCACGTGGAGAAATATTTGAATAGAAATGAGGCAGTCATGCAGGCTGGTTTGGTTACAAGCAGTTGAAGGAGACAGAGGCAAAAAGGAGGGATAATAACACAAGCAAATGAAGAACCAGGAGAGGACGTTTAAGGTTGAATCATTGATAAAGAATATCTCCAACTGCAGTGGCAGCTCTGCCTTTGCTGGTTTTGAAATTGCATTTGGAATGAGGAGACAGTAAAATTGTAAAAAGCCACTCTGCACTGGCAGAGAGTATACCGAGTGGCAGTTGGGGTTGTGATCAAAGCCAGTCTCCCCAGTTCCCCAATTATAAAGTGTTTTCTGAAAGTGTAGGTAGATAGGCTGATTAAAGTACATGCTCCAAAATAGCCAAATGCTTCTTCCAAATGTTTAAAATCCAAGCAGGTCCTTCATCACAGAACACTTTCTGTATTAAATATTAATCAAAATAATTTCATTTTGCAGATTCAATACTTAAAATATCAATTTAGATGATGGATCATGGACTTTAAACCTGGAAGAAATGTTAAACCCATCCCTCCCTCTACCCTAAGCATTTACAGATGAGTGAGCTGGAATCCAGAGAGGATAAGGGAATGCTCAGAATCCTTAAGCTAGATTATGGGAGTTAAACCAGAATATTGAATTTTTCCTAATGAAAGAAAGAAAATCAGGTTGACACCAAGCTTCAGCTTTAACTGAGCTCTCCATTGATGATATATCAAATTTCTCTGATATTTTATCACTTGGAAAATATTTATTTCTCTGGCTTTTACTTCTGATGAGATCTCCATACTAAAATGATTGTTGCTATCATAAGTCTGGATGGAATGTCATTAAAAGTGGAGAGGGAAGTGTTTGTCAGTATGGCAAATGAAATTGGCTATGGATATGGCAAATATTCCAGAATCATTGTGCTTTCCTTTCTGTCATAACAAAATGCCCCTTAAGCTTAAAATTCATAAAGTAGTAGCCTGCTTCCTTTCTTTTTCATTCAACCCGTACTAAGTACCTGCTTTGACTTCAGTTCTATACTGGGTATATTGCTAAGAGCTATGGTGGTGGCAGGGTTTAAAGACACACTCTGAAAGTGTTAGTCAGTCAGTCACGTCTAACTCTTTGTGGCCCCATGGACTGCGGCCTGCCAGGCTCTCTGTCCATGGATTCTCCAGGCAAGAATACTAGAGTGGGTAGCCATTCCCTTTTCCAAGGCATCTTCCTGACCCAGGAATTGAACCCAAGGCTCCTGCATTGCAGGCAGATTCTTTACCATTTGAGCCACCAAGGAAGCCCTAGAAATACACTCTAGTCTTAGAATATTTACCATTTGTATGATTTTGGTAATGACTAGGCAAAAATATATTAGGGGATAAAAGGGACAAAGAAACTTGCCAGTAGAGCTGGAATAAGTATTTCTGCAACACAGCCTAGAAGGTAGAGAAAAGTGAAACAATTAACACCTGGTGCCTACAGGTATTTTTCTCCCTTTGTCAGGGGAGAGAGAGCTAAAAAGTGGATGGATGAAGCCAGGTCAGAGGCTTCTGTTGGGCTCTGACTTGAAGTTAGGAGGAGACTGAAAGGGATATTCAAACTTTTCCTATCGTCAGGATTTGAGTTACATCATGTTTTTTCAGTAAGGAAAGACTAAGTGATAAGAATAGGAAAGACTAAGTGATATGGCTGTATCAGCCACACACAGACATTATATGGAACCAATGTCCAGGAATCCATTAGCTAAGTAGATCCTTCTCCCTCTGCCAGGGCCCACTGGCCAATACTACTAATCAATCACAGCTTTCCTTTCCCTTCTGAGGCTCAGAATCCTTCTCAACACCATGTTTCAGACAGACTAACACATGTATATTGTTTTGTCTTTTTTCACTAGAATGAGTATTGCACAAAGCAGGAAAATTGCTCTATTTATTGCTTTTTATTCCTGCCTTTAAACAGGGCCTGGAACATGGTAGAACTCAATTTCTGAATTGATGAAAGAGTGTGAAATGGCTAGCGTTCAGCTGCTTGGCTGAACCTGTAGCCAGAAGTTGCAAACTTGAGGCTCAGTTTCCTTTCCTAACCCTGTAGAGTCATGATCATATCCCAGGGTAGTGGCATCTTCAGTTTTTTCAGATCTTCACATTCTTGCCTGAATGTGCACATATTCCTGTGTTCTGAGAACCACTGAGATGCCTTTCTTTTAAGCTCTAATGGAGCAATCTATGTTTCTACCTGAGCCTTTTTAATATACGGCTTCTCTGGCAAGTCTACGATAGTTACAAGTAAGTCTCTGTTTAGCTCTTTCATGAATTTTTTCAAGGATTAAGAAGCATCTCTTTGGAGTCCTAAGGAAGCCAGCATAGCCGTGTTGACCTCCTTGCCTCATTCCTCACCATTCTACTTCATGCCACTTATACTAGAGAAGAAAGGAATACCCTGATTTTTCATACCATTATGTATTTCAATATTGTTCCCATCCTAATACTTTTTGCTTTTTTCCTTGGTGAGGACATATAAGGGCAGCAGTGAGTCAGGTTCAAAGACAGAAAAAGTGTGGAGAGTACTGGATGCAAGGTTTCCCTGGGTCCCTCAAGGCTGCCCTTGGAGCTTCCTGGTTCCAGTACATCAGAACTGGACACTCTTCCAGGTGTCAGGCCAGATAGAGGGTATCTTCAGCCCAGGAGCTGGGCAACTTCCTTCAGCCTGGCCTGATTCACATACAGAGCTGGGCTGTTTCTGGTCAGCTGTAGGAGGCCCATGTGTCTTAGGGAGAAGCCAAAGCATTTTGAGAGCATCATTTATGCACCCTTTAGTTCCTGCTCTAAAGCAGCAGAGGCAAACTCATTTATGCATGTGGAAAAATACAGCACTTCTGCTCTCTGCAAGGCTGAAAAGAGGGAAGGTATGAAAGCCTTTTTTTTTTTTTTAACACATCGCAAGGTTGTAGCTCATGAGGTTTATCCAAAGCTCTGCAATTGCTGACAATAAATTCTAAACTTAGACTGGAGGTGCGTGTTCCCAGGTGTAACTACTTATGTATTAACCCTTCGTGATCTACTTCTGCAGCAGTCTGCTTTTTCTAAGTACTCTGCTAAGACATCTCCAGGTTCGAAATCCAGTGACTTTTTCGCAGTCCTCAGTTTCCTGGCTTGGGCTGCCTAATTTTTTCCCCTTATTTGAACTTCTCCTTTGAAAAAGGATCATGCACCTTGTTTAAAGCTGTTGTTTGCTGTTCTTAATCAGTTATTTGCAGGTGGGGAATATGTCTAACTTGTCTTCCTAACCTGTCACAGTAACTTCCATGTACAAATATTTGAACTAACTGATGGATAGCTTTGCTCTTTACATATGAGTCAAGGAATTCTAGAATGAATTAGGTTGCCTTGTCTTTCTAATTTACACTCTTCACAAATTTCTGATGGACCTCCTTCTTTTCTAAGCCTGAACCAGTGCCTTTAATTACTTTCATTATCAACATAGAAAATGCTTATGACCACAAACTCTTCCAAAAGTTTGGACAAGCAATTCTGAGCCATCAGGAATTACAGAGTCAAATGAGAGTTTTACAGAAGCTATATATCAGGAGCCAATAAAATTGCAATCTCACATCAGCTGAGTGACTTTAGGCAGGTCATTTTTTCCCCAGTATTTGAGATGAGCAAACAAAGCACAGGAGATACTTGCCTGAAAAGTTTGCCCCAAAGGTTAAATGAAGAAATATTTGTGAAAATATTTCTGCTGTTTAGACATGGATTGCACCCATGTCTGTTGCATTGGCAAGTGGGTTCTTTACCTCTGAACCACCAGGGAAGCCCTGTAATGTGTGTAGTGCTATATAAATTGCTTTGATGATGACCTTGCTAGGGTCCCATGCTAGACTGTCTTCAGTTCAGTTCAATTCAGTTCAGTCCCTCAGTCGTGTCCGACTCTTTGTGACCCCATGAATTGCAGCACACCAGGCCTCCCTGTCCATCACCAACTCCTGGAGTTCACTCAAATTCACCTCCATCGAGTCGGTGATGCCATCCAGCCATCTCATCCTCTGTCGTTCCCTTCTCCTGCCCCCAATCCCTCCCAGCATCAGAGTCTTTTCCAATGAGTCAATTATTCGCATGAGGTGGCCAAAGTACTGTAGTTTCAGCTTTAGCATCAGTCCTTCCAAAGAACACCTAGGACCGATCTCCTTTAGAATGGACTGGTTGGATCTCCTTGCAGTCCAAGGGACTCCCAACAGTTTCTCCAACACCACAGTTCAAAAGCATCAATTCTTCTGCACTCAGCTTTCTTTATAGTCCAACTCTCACATCCATACATGACTATTGGAAAAACCATAGCCTTGACTAGATGGACCTTTAAGCTGGATAAATTCAGTAGAGAAAATGCAGAAACATAAACCCATTCAAAAAGTATTTTAACATAAATAAACATGTATACTATTTTTGTTAAACAGGACTTGACCTTTCTGGGCAATCATATTGTTAGCTCCAATCAGCAATGTCTAAAGTGTTTTCTGATGGTTTGTGAATGGGTATTACACAAAGAAATCACTCCTTGTTGTATCAGTCT
Source organism: Aepyceros melampus (assembly GCA_006408695.1). NCBI lineage: Eukaryota > Metazoa > Chordata > Mammalia > Artiodactyla > Bovidae > Aepyceros > Aepyceros melampus. Next base: position 133,540 of record SJXQ01001825.1, on the reverse strand, counting down.
AAAAAGCAATGAGTTAAAGTTCATCAAGATTGTATACTTATAACTTTTTAGACCTTTTGATAGGCTAATTTTTTGAGAAGTTTAAAAAAATTTGCATATGTATGTTTATGTATTTATATTTTGGTTAGTGTTGTGTGTATAGTATATCTTGCTATATTTCCTAAATATATATGGATATGGAGTCCCCAGTCCCTCTTTTTTGGGCCTAGAATTCCATAGAATACATTTTATTTTATTTATAAATTTATTCCTTTTAATTGGAGGCTAATTACAATATTATAGTGGTTTTGCCATATATTGGCATGAATCCACCTCGGGTGTACATGTGTTCCCCATCCTGAACCCTCCTCCCACCTCCCTCCCCACCCCCTCCCTCTGGGTCATCCCAGTGCACCAGCTCCGAGCATCCTGTCCCACGCATCGAACTTGGACTGGTGATCCGTTTCACATATGATAATATATATGATTCAATACATTTTAGAAAATGCTGTTTTGGGGGGTAGCCAGAACTTTTCTGTGACCTGCATATTTAGCTAGAAGATAGACCTAGAATAACAGTTTGATAGTCACAGGTATAACCTGTCAAAGATTTTATATATTCTTGTGATAATGACCAAGAATCTTGGTCTCAAGCCTCCATTTGATTTGGCAGAGGAAGCCATCACCTTGGCATTCATTCTCTCAAGCAAATTGCAAGCTGAAAGAGAGGGCCCAATGGTTAAGCTAGGATGTGGATTGTTGTTCAGTTGCTAAGTTATGTCTGACTCTTTGGACTGATTAGAAAGAATTTCTAGACTTCTCAGTAACTCCATTGCAACCATAGAGATCAACTCTGCTAATTACCCAGGGTCTTACTTCTCAACTTTTGACCTTCTCTATTAGACTTAAAGATGACTTAAAAGACGAATATACTTTTATAGAATTCTATTTGGGCAATACTTCCTTGTCATTCACTTCTACTGTAAGAATTTACAAGATCTATGGACCAATGGAAGTCACAAGTGTTGAGTTCTAAAAGGCCATGAGTTAAAACTTGGGTTGGGCTGGCTTTTGCCATATATTTGATAGGATGGCTTCCCTGCCATGACAAGGTGAGTGAGAGTAATGAAAAAATTAGAAGAGGGGCTCTATGCCTGCTCATACCATTTCTCTAGGGCAGGGGGGAAAATAAATTCCCAGCCCCCCGAGGCCTGCCTGGATACAACCACAGGCATCCACTCTAAACCACTTTGAACTTTATGGAGCCCATAAAATTAAAGAGGAATCAACATCAAATACATTCAGAGTGATCCATTAGTGTTGCCTGACTAAGAAAAAACACATTGGTGGGCAAGCCAAGAAGGCCAGCAGGATTGTCTCGCATGAACAGAATGTATCGTTATCCTTCAGGAAGCCTGCTGATATAGCTCTCTTCCGGCCCCTTTCTTCACATTCTGGAGTCGGTGTTTCTTGACACTTGATACAAAAGGTGTTGGTACTGGACCTTTTAGAGAGCAAAATTGTGGATGGTGGGTCATCTTGTTTCCTTCATGGCCATTTCCGGGTGTTGGAACCTAAAATTTCCTGATAAAAACAGTATTTATTCTATGTACTGAGAATTCCAACAACTAGTCTTGTTAACTAAAGAGTGAAAGAGTAAGGATCTCAACAATAACCATAAAAGTGCCTTAGAAACTTCAACGATAACAAACTTTTATCTCTGTCCTTTAACACGAATGTGAAAACTCAGCTCCTAGAATTAGGCTGGAGTTGAATTTTAAAGTTTTCATTTATTAGCTGTGTGATACATGACATTTCTAAGCACTATTTTCCTTAAAATGGGCATCATTTTTCAATAAAAATTATTTAGAATAATTCATGTAAACTTAGCAAAATGCCTGGCACATACTAATTATTAGCCATTGTAAGGGCTTCCCAGGTGGCACAGTGGTAAAGAACCACCGGCCAATGCAAGATCCCAGGGTCTGGACAATCCCCTGGAGTAGGAAATGGCAACCCCCTCCATTATCCTAGCCTGGGCAGTTCCGTGAACAGAGGGGCCTGGCAGACTACAGTCCATGGGGTTGCAAAGAGTCAGACACAGCAGCGACTGAACAGACACAGCATACACAACAGTGTATCATGTTTGTATTCCAGTGTGTGTCCACACAGAAGTATAAATGTGTAAATACATACAATATACACATTTATGTAGAAATTTTGAAATGATTATGACACACAATTGTAAAAAACCTTATGTCTCAATGAAGAATATTTTCTTATTAAAAATAATAATGATTGATTCTGATTTAAATATTATTTTAAAAATTTGTCTTTTTGTTTTCCTGTGTATTATTACAGCTATATATGTTACCAAACTCACAAGGCAATGTTCCATTGTTTGCCTTAAACAATTCTGGGTAAAGAAGTTGAGGGAAAATAGTTTTTAAAAAGTATTTACCAAGATTACTATTTTCTGATCTCTTCTTAAGAATTGAAAAAATCTGAGATTCCAACTAGTCTCATTTCTTTTCAGCCTGAAGAACTTCCTTTAGCATTTCTTATAGTGCTTATCTTTTGGCAGCAAATTCTAGTAGTTACTAATATCAATTATTTGAAAGGAAATTAGTCCTGAATATTCACTGGAAGGACTGATGCTGAAGCTGAAACTCCAATACTGTGGCCACCTGACGCAAAGAACTGACCCTTTGGGAAAGACCCTGATGCTGGGAAAGATTGAAGGCAGGAGGAGAAGGAATGACAGAGGTTGAGATGGTTGGATGGCATCACCAATTCTATGGACATGGGTTTGAGCAAACTCTGGGAGTTGGAGATGGACAGGGAGGCCTGGCGTGCTACAGTCCATGGGGTCACAAAAAGTCAGACATGACTGAGTGACTGAACTGATTGACTGACAAGTCTTAAGTTTTAAAAAATACTTCAAAGGTGTTATGTCACTGCCTTCAGGCCTTAATTATTATTATTATTTTTTTTCATGAGAACTTGAGTCATTTAAATTGTTGTTCTACTAAATATAGCCTGATATTTTTTCTCTGGCTGTTCTAAATATTTTCACTTTATCTTTTGTTTCTAGCCTTGTATTCCTCTAAGCTCTTTCTTGTTAAGTCAGATAGACTGAGGCTTTTTATTTCTCTATAGAATTCACTCTCCAGATCCTTCTTACTTTTGTTTTCTTTTTTAGAGTTTATATTATTGTCTCCAGGAAAATCAATTTAGTAGGAGCTTCGTGCCTGCATTGGAAGTGAAAACTTTCCCTGTGTATCTTCATTTCCATTCAGTCATGACATTCTGAGACTCTCCACCTATTGAATCAATAATAGCCTTGCTTCCAAGTTAGGGGAGAGAGGCCCTAAAATATAGGAACGATTGAACTACAAATTAGGTTTTTGTTTAGTCCCTGGTAAGTCACTAGTCTTCACTGGAGTTAATAAAAGAATAAAGATTTACAAACTTCCAAAGTTTCCATTTGCATATCAAAAACTGAGCTGGAAATGTGAGCACAGAGTTTTCCAAAAAGCCATGATGTAGAGAGATGTATGGTATAGGATGACCAAAGCTTTCCCAAACTGTGAAAAGAAATAAAGTAAAAGAAATAGAGGAAAACAATAGAATGTGAAAGACTAGAGATCTCTTCAAGACAATTAGAGATACCAAGCTAATATTTTGTGCAAAGATGGGCTAAATAAAGGACAGAAATGGTAGGGACCTAACAGAAGCAGAAGATATTAAGAAGAGGTGGCAAGAATTCACAGAAGAATATACAAAAAAGACCTTCATGACCCAGATAATCACAATGGTGTGATCACTCACCTAGAGCCAGACATCCTGGAATGTGAAGTCAAGTGGACCTTAGAAAGCATCACTATGAACAAAGCTAGTGGAGGTGATGGAATTCCAGTTGAGCTATTTCAAATCCTGAAAGACGATGCTGTGAAAGTACTGCATTCAATATGCCAGCAAATTTGGAAAACTCAGCAGTGGCCACAGGACTGGAAAAGGTCAGTTTTCATTCCAGTCCCAAAGAAAGGCAATGCCAAAGAATGCTCAAACTACTGCACAATTGAACTCATCTCACATGCTAGTAAAGTAATGCTTAAAATTCTCCAAGCCAGGTTTCAGCAGTACATGAACTGTGAACTTCCAGATGTTCAAGCTGGTTTTGAAAAGGCAGAGAAACCAGAGATCAAATTGTTAACATCCGCTGGATCATGGAAAAAGCAAGAGAGTTCCAGAAAAACATCTATTTCTGTTTTATTGACTATGCCAAAGCTTTTCACTGTGTGGATCACAATAAACTGTGGAAAATTCTGAAAGAGATGGGAATACCAGACCACCTGATCTGCCTCTTGAGAAATCTGTATGCAGGTCAGGAAGCAACAGTTAGAACTGGACATGGAACAACAGATTGGTTCCAAACAGGAAAAGGAGTACGTCAAGGCTGTATATTGTCACCCTGCTTATTTAACTTACATGTAGAGTACATTATGAGAAATGCTGGACTGGAAGAAACACAAGCTGGAATCAAGACTGCTGGGAGAAATATCAATAACCTTAGATATGCAGATGACACCACCCTTATGACAGAAAGTGAAGAGGAACTAACGAGCCTTTTGATGAAAGTGAAAGAGGAGAGTGAAAAGTTGGCTTAAAGCTTAACATTCAGAAAATGAAGATCATGGCATCTGGTCCCATCACTTCATGGGAAATAGATGGGCAAACAGTGGAAACAGTGTCAGACTTTATTTTTCTGGGCTCGAAAATCACTGCAGATGGTCACTGAGCCATGAAATTAAAAGACATTTCCTCCTTGGAAGGAAAGTTATGACCAATCTAGACAGTATATTAAAAAGCAGAGACATTACTGTGCCAACAAATGTCCATCTAGTCAAGGCTATAGTTTTTCCAGTGGTAATGTATAAATGTGAGAGTTGGACTATAAACAAAGGTGAGCACAGAAGAATTGATGCTTTTGAACTGTGGTGTTGGAGAAGACTCTTGAGAGTCCCGTGGACTGCAAGGAGATCCAACCAGTCCATCCTAAAGGAGATCAGTCCTGGATGTTCATTGGAAGGACTGATGCTGAAGCTGAAACTCCAATACCTTTGGCACCTAATGCGAAGAGCTGACTCATCTGAAAAGACCCTGATGCTGGGAAAGATTGAGGGCAGGAGGAGAAGGGGATGACAGAGCATGAGATGGTTGGTTGGCATCACCAACTCAATGGACGTAGGTTTGGGTGGACTCCCGGATTTGGTGATAGACAGAGAGGCCTGGCATGCTGTGGTTCATGAGGTCGCAAAGAGTCGGACACGACTAAGCAAACTGAACTGAACTGAAAAGCAGTAGAGGAAAATAGAGAAAATCAGGGTGAATTACTGAGTTTCTGATATAACCTGGGACCCTGAGAATGGAAATAGAATTCCTGTGACCACTTACGTTGTCCATCTTTGCCCCAAAGAAACCAAAGACAGGTGGAGGGAAGATCCAGGTTTATGCAGGTTGGCGCTCTGCCTCCTGACACGTGCAGAATAGTCTAAGAGCTGCAGAGCGACCTTGGGGAGAGGATCATGTGGATGTCCATGAGCTGAGATGGTCCTCTCAGTTGTCCCCAGCCTGGGCATGGTACTGGGAAACTCAGAAAATACTTTGTGCCTTAGTCAAGAAGCATAGAATCGCTTTATAAGAAAGTGGACTGAAGAAGTCTGAGGTTGGGACAGGAAGGCTGTAGAGTATAGGGAGTTCATGGCCAGAGGCAATGGTAAAGTCCATGGTTGTCAGAAGTGGATCTGCAGATGCTCACACCTGGTGCAGCTTAGTCAGTGTTACCATGTTATCAGGGAAGAAAGTCAAGAGAGAAAACTAAGCCAGGCAGACCTCAGTGGCATCAGGAAGGCTCAGGAGGACAACACTCGGATTGGAGGCCTCTCCCATGGCTCAGAGGTTAAAGCGTCTGCCTCCAATGCGGGAGACCCGGGTTCGATCCCTGGGTTGGAAAGATCCTCTGGAGAAGGAAATGGCAATCCACTCCAGTATTCTTGCCTGGAGAATCCCATGGACAGAGAAGCCTAGTAGGTTACAGTCCACGGGGTCGCAAAATCAGAGGTTAAAGCGTCTGCCTCCAATGCGGGAGACCCGGGTTCGATCCCTGGGTTGGGAAGATCCTCTGGAGAAGGAAATGGCAATCCACTCCAGTATTCTTGCCTGGAGAATCCCATGGACAGAGAAGCCTAGTAGGTTACAGTCCACGGGGTCGCAAAGAGTCGGACACGACTGAGCGACTTAACCTAACCCCATCATTATGATGTTATCGAAGATATTCCCTCCCACTTTGGCAGGGAGAAGGAAAGAAAAGCAGAAATGGAGAAGAGCTAAGACAACCTAACTAACGAATCAAAAACTTGAAGAGGTTTACTAAATGGAGAGAACTTAAAGTGGCAAGATCTATGTGGTTATAATCTACGTTGTACGGATTTTTAATTCCATCTGTCTCCCAGAAAGATTGGACCAGATATACTAAGGACTTAGCATCTGCTTGTCAATCTGACTTGTAAATATTTCAGCTGGAAAGCTTTGCACCTTCTTTCTTGCCCTTCTTATAATTTTGGGCCAACAATTCCACTGCTCAAATATATCAGGCAGTTTTACCCATCCAAAAAGATAAAGATAGATTTTGAAGGCTGTTCTTTGAAGCACAGTTTGTAATTGTTATTTGCTAAAATTTCTGAAAAAAATCAATCAAGGATTGGGTAAATAAATTATGATATATACATGTGTGGCCACTTAAATATGAGGTAGATTTCTAAGTGTTGGTATAAAAATATCTCTAAAGTATATTATTTGGAAGAAGCTGGATAATAGGATTTTTGTTTATGTATATACCTATATACTTACACACATAAAACTCTATATACAGATTATATCTGGGGATAGAAGTAGGGGAAGACTTAGTTTTCATCTTAAATTCTTCTAGACTTTTTATGTTGTTTCTTTTTAAACCAGTATATGCTTTGATTTTATAATGAAAAAGTAAAATTCATATTTTAAGCCTCTTTCTCTATGTTCCAAAGGGAAGAAAAAGGAATGTGAAAAAATTGAGTCTTCAATAGTTATTTTATAGTACTTTCACTTTCACTAAATTTATCTGTAGAATCATTTTTTGGAGAGCTTTTTGAAAAAACTAAAGGGTTAAAATAATAAAGCATTTAACTTGTACCTGTTACAAGGATGCCGTTGTGTTATTATGTATCTATAGTTTTCTGTCTCAGAGGTCTGGGTGAGGGCTGCTTTCAGCAGAGAAGACAGAATTTATTTATTTATTTTTAACGTATGAAGGCTTACAATCTTCTCTGTTACAGAAATCCACAGCAAAGAGATGACAAAATGATTTGGTGAAGGTGATGATCCTGAGAAAATAAATAGACTCTAAAATTGTTTTGGCTTGAAAAATCAATTCAGTTGTCCACAGGTTTCACAGGAGGAAAATCACTTTTGCTGAGGAAAATGTTCTTTATGTCTCCAAGAGGGACAAACCAGCATCAGAGTGAAGCCTTTTTTGAAGTGATGGCATGTCCCTCTGACTAAGAATGAACCTTTACATAGAAATAGGGAGCATACCCTTATTTTTTCTCAGCGTTGAATTAAAACCTCATTCTTTATTGTTCTCCGAGATCCAGGGCATTACTCACTTAGGTATACAGGATAGAGAGGCAAAAAGCTGTCTCTTACTGTGAGGGCAATAGACTAGTGGTCCAATGAATTAAAAACAAAAAACTTAGAAGGTGAGAGAAGAATGGGGGGAAATGTGCAGAAAAAAGTATCAACTGAGCAAATTATCTATCTATGGGGTCAGAAGTCAGCAGTCTGCTGCAGCTTTCTTCTCTGTGTTGGGAGACCAATGGGAAGAACAATTACTATAGATTTTCTGTGAAGAGCAGATGGAAGTATGAATAGCCTTCCAGCAACTTCTGGGAAAAGACTAGTTAGAAATGTCTGACTTGTGATGGACAGTCTGATTGGAACTGATTGCTTCCTTGGAGTAAAGAGTGTCAGGAAAGGAAGTTTGGGGGAAGGGATTAAAAGGATTTGTGTGCCTGTGAGCTCTTTTCGGTCGTGTCCAACTCTTTGCAACCCTATGGACCATGCCCGCCAGACTCCTCTGTCCATGGGATTTTTCAAGCAAAATTTTGAAAAGGGTTTCCATTTCCTCCTCCAGGGATCTTCCTGACTCAGAGACTGAACCCACATCTCTTGCATCTCTGGTGAATTCTTTATGCATTGAGTCACCTGGGAAGCCCTAAGAAGTTTTGGAAGAGGCAAAACCCTAGTTCAAACCCTAGGCAAAACCCTATAATCGAAAAGGATGAGTTCTTTGGGCCCAAAACCAGCTGAGAGTTTGATACAGAAAGTGGGAAGGGAATTGATGTCCATAAGCATTTTTTATTTGGCCGTGCTTTCTCTTAATCTTATCAACGTGAGGTAGGCAGAGATACCAGTTTTTATAGGTGAAGGGACAGACTCAGAAAGGATAGCCTCTTTCCTGTTGCTGCACCACTATTTAGTCATGGAACCAGCTTTTTATCCACCTTTATCTATTCTGTGCTTTCCCTTTTACAGTAGACCATCTCTTGGTTACATTAGGACACCCATAGGAGCTCCTGACTAGCTCATCTTTAATATTTATTACCTTTACTCTTTACCTTTGCAAGAATTTCTCTTCTCCTCTTCTGCCATTATTCTCCATTAACCAGATACTATGACTCCAGCATTTGAAAATACTTTATTTGGCTAACAATGCTGAAAGGTAACAGTTGTTTCTCTTCATATTATAGATAAAGGAGACTTACAGGTTATTGTACTGGCAANTCTTCATGACCCAGATAATCATGATGGTGTGATCACTCACCTACAGCCAGACATCCCAGAAAGCAAAGTCAAGTGGGCCTTAGGAAGCATCACTGTAAACAAAACTAGTGGAGGTGATGGAATTCCAGTTGAGCTATTTCAAATCCTAAAAGATGATGCTGTGAAAGTCTGCACTCAATATGTCAGCAAATTTGGAAAACTCAACAGTAGCCACAGGACTGGAAAAGGTCAGTTTTTGTTCCAATCCCAAAGAAAGGCAATGCCAGAGAATGCTCAGATTACCACACAATTGCAATCATCTCACATGCTAGTAAAGTAATGCTCAAAATTCTCCAAGCCAGGCTTCAACAGTACGTGAACCATGAACTCCAGATGTTCAAGTTGGATTTAGAAAAAGCAGAGGAACCAGAGGTCAAATTGCCAACATATGTTGGATCACTGAAAAAGCAAGAGAGTTCCAGAGAAACATCTATTTCTTCTTTATTGACTCTGCCAAAACCTTTGACTGTGTGGATCACAACAAACTGTGGAAAATTCTTCAAGAGGTAGAAATACCAGACCACTTGACCTGCCTCCTGAGAAATATGCAGGTCAGGAAGCAACAGTTAGAACTGGACATGGAACAACAGACTGGTTCCAAATCAGGAAAGGAGTACATCAAGGCTGTATGTTGTCACCCTGCTTGTTTGCAGAGTACATCATGAGAAATGCTGGGCTGGATTAAGCACAAACTGGAATCAAGATTGCCAGGAGAAATATCAATAACCTCAGATATGCATATGACACCACCCTTATGGCAGAAAGTGAAGAAGAACTAAAAAGCCTCTTGATGAAAGTGAAAGAGGAGAGTGAAAAAGTTGGCTTAAAGCTCAACATTCAGAAAACTAAAGTAATGGCATCTGCTTCCATCAATTCATGGGAAATAGATGGGGAAACAGTGGAAACAGTGGCTGACTTTATTTTTCTGGGCTGCAAAGTCACTGCAGATGGTGACTGCAGCCATGAAATTAAAAGACACTTACTCCTTGGAGGGAAAGTGATGACCAAACTAGATAGCATATTCAAAAGCAGAGACATTACTTTGCCAATAAAGGTCCATCTAGTCAAAGCTATGGTTTTTCCAGTAGTCATGTATGGATGTGAGAGTTGGACTATAAAGCAAACTGAGTGCCGAAGAATTGATGCTTTTGAACTGTGGTGTTGGAGAAGACTCTTGAGAGTCCCTTGAACTTTAAGGAGATCCAACCTGTCCATCCTGAAGGAGGTCAGTCCTGGGTGTTCATTGGAAGGACAGATGTTGAAGCTGAAACTCCAATATTTTGGCCACCTGATGTCAAGAACTGACTTATAGGAAAAGACCCTGATGCTGAGAAATATTTAAGGTGGCAAGAGAAGGGGATGACAGAGGCTGAGATAGTTGGATGGCATCACCAACTCAAAGGACATAAGTTTGAGTAAACACTGTTAGTTGGTGATGGACCAGGAGGCCTAGTGTGCTGCGGTCCATGGGGTCACAGCATTGGACATGACTGAGTGACTGAACTGAACTGAACCAGTGCATGAGACATACAAGAAGGATGGTTTGATCTCTGTGTCGGCAAGATCCTCTGGAGGAGCGCATGGTAACCCACTCCAAGATTCTTACCTGGAGAGTCCCATGGACAGAATATGGTGGGCTATAGTCCATAGGGTCAGGTGTCAGGAGAAGGGGATGACAGAGGCTGAGATAGTTGGATGGCATCACCAACTCAAAGGACATAAGTTTGAGTAAACACTGTTAGTTGGTGATGGACTGGGAGACCTAGTGTGCTGCGGTCCATGGGGTCATAGCATTGGACATGACTGAGTGACTGAACTGAACTGAACCAGTGCATGAGACATACAAGAAGGATGGTTTGATCCCTGTGTCGGCAAGATCCTCTGGAGGAGCGCATGGTAACCCACTCCAAGATTCTTACCTGGAGAGTCCCATGGACAGAATATGGTGGGCTATAGTCCATAGGGTCACAAAACATTGGATACAACCTAAGGAACTTAGCACATATGCATGATGATGAGGCCATAAGGAAGAGATGCAGAATGTCAGGTTTGTGTGTGGGTGCAGGGGCTTCCTGCCCTCCATGTGTTTACCGGTCCAGAAAACTCTGAACCCCTTATTATGAAATTTTGTGGAGGCTCCCTCCAATACCCATTATCATTTCCATTTCCTGACATTCCCTTTTCTCTGGAGGATGAGGCAGGTGGGGCTGAAAATCCCAAGCTTCTAATCATGGCTTGGTTTTTCTGAGAAGACCCCACCCAGTAACCCACCCAGAGTCACCAAGTTAGAACAAGAGATGCTCCCAGTGCTGTTGTTACTGAGGAATTACATGAGTTTCAGGATCCCTGAGTAAGGGCTGGTGTCACAGACAAATATTAGAACAAGAGGTGTTCCCAGTATTCTCAACATTTAGGAAATTACAAGGGTTTAGGTTCCATTCCAAGAACTCGGTGGAGAGACCAAAATATATAATTTTCTGTCATCTCAGAAAATTTATGATCAGTGAGAGCCTGGAGATGAGGGACAATCCCTATTGACTGCATCTAGTGCAGAAGGTTTCTGAGTGAGGTGGGTGTTCCAGCTGGAGAGTGCCATGCCTCTCACACTGTGGGTGACCCTTGCCTTTTCTTTCTGGGGACTAGGTTCTTCTCCTGGGGCAGAGCTTACAATGGCAACTTTTGCCAGACTCATGAGCAGAGGTTCTGCTCTAAGCATGCAGCGTGGAGTATCCTAATTGTCCTCACCTCCTTTGACATCCATGCTTGGCCCCGTTGGGTGCTCAGATAGAGCTGAGGTTATGGTTCTAACCCAGAAGGGTGAGCCACTGGAGAAGGAGAAGCTAGAGATGAGAGTGCGCTGATGCCCAGACCAGGCCTGAGGGTGGAAGGACAGAATGCAGTAGACACAGGGCCAGTCCAGTCTTCTCTTCACTGTGTGTGGACTGGGTGAGCTTCTCCCAGCACAATTGGCTTCCTGGAAAATGCTCTCGAAACTTCCCTTTCTTCTCCTTGTAAGAAGTGTCATCCTAGTCTTGCTCTGACCAAAGAAACATTTTCCAGGCCACCTCAGAGCATGTGAGGGGCATTCTTGCCTTGGAGAAGCCCCAGAGCACTGCTTCCTTGGATACAGAAGGGCATTCTGCAAGTGCACAGCATGTGCCCAGGAGTTGGCATTGCTGGGACCTTGGAAGGGTAGAGTCCGGCAGTCTGCCTCCCCCAGACCGGGGCCTCCTCCTGGGTTTGCAGGTCCATTTCTAGGCTCTGGCACTGCCTAGACATTTGAGTTGGGTATGCCCTGGCTCCCTGCACCCCATCTGTCTAAACACTTTCTTGTCGGAGCTAACATCTATCTGTGCATTTCCCACACCAGCTAGTACTGCTCGGTTAGGATCTTTGCCATCTCACACCACCAGCTTCTAGGTCCCCAATCCATTCTAGACATGGCTTCCAGTTGATACTGGCAAAACCTGCACCTGCCCAGTTGAGGACTGATGGAGCTGCCTGGCCTGAGGACTCAGCCCTAAGGTCCTTAGTGTGGGTCACAAACCCTCCGTCCTGTACCCCGTCTTCTAGCTCAGTGCTGGGGGCCTACACAGCGAGGCTCTGTGTTTGCCATGCACACCAAGGGGTTGGCTCCCTGTAGTGTCTGAGAGCTTTAACAAATGCATGTCTATTCATGTAAAAGCTCATAATCTCTCCTAAATAGGTTAATTAGGATCACACCTCTGCAGGCTGCTGCCCAGGCACCCTCTCTCCTCTCCACATAGAGCTGGTTCCTGCAGAGCTCAGGAAGCTCCATTCTCCACAGTGGCAGGAGGGGATGCTTCTCACAGGCCCTGGGAGAAAACCTGGCCAAGTGTCGGGCAGAGGATGGGAGGGATCTGCTTGACCAGGGCAGATCTGGATGCTGTGTGCCTGCCAAATTGTCACCATGTGGGTGCCTCTCTTCAGCCTGAGCAGAGACAGCCCAGGACCAGTTCTTGGGGCGCCTGGCCTCCTCTCTGCTTCCTGCTTCAGGGCTCCTGCCCACCCTCGGCCCCATACCACACCCAAGCATACTCACTTCTTGCCCCTCTGCTCTCTGAGCTCACTCAGTTTATACGTCCAGGGTCTCATGTCCTCCTGGCAGCCCCTGCCTTCACATACACTGGGACTCTCACTTGTCTGAGCTCCCAGGGCCTGTCTGGGCTGAAATTCTTTTGGATTCCAGGCATCTACACTTTTCCTTCCCTCCGCCCTGTGTTTATTCTTTAATCTTCTCCTTTGACAAGTGAGCACCTACTCTATGTTAGATCTTGAAAGTACAGAATGGAAAAGGTACACCCCCACTTCCATCCCTGCTCACTGTGAGCTGTAAACACACAAGGGTGGGGTCCCCACTGGTGTCAGTGGCATGGGAATGGTCAGGAAAACTTCCTGGATGAAGGGAGGTCCAAGTGACTCATCTTGAATGAACAAAGGTACCAGATAATAAGGAAGGGAGCAAGTGGAAGGGCTTTGCTGTCAGTGGGCAAGATGACCTGTGAGATGGGAAGGTACCTGATTCTGATGGGTCTTGCTGACCACTGGAGCAGAGGTGAGAGTCTCTGGAAGCATGGCCTCCCGGTCTCAGTAATGAGCATCTTTATGTCACACTTAGCTTGCTCAGTGCACCCTGCACATTGCAGGTGTACAGCAAAAGCTGCTGGATGAAAAGGAAGTCAAATTCTGACTCCAAAGGACAGAATCCCCAGTCCTCCAAGGATGAATCCTGTACACCTCTTCAACTGTTTAAAATAACTTATTCTCATATTACAGGAAGTTAGACCATATAGACAATAAAAAATATGAAAACACCTCCCAAATCACTGATTTAACAATGATGTATGAATTAGAGGTGAAAAATAACAAAGCGCTATTGCTTTAATTTGTATTCCCTTGACAATTAGAGAGTTTAAGCTTTTCTTTTGTTTTCCTTTGCACATTTAAATGTGCTCTTTTATAAACTAAGCATTTACTTCTGCTTTTTAAAATTGTTTTTCAAAAAATTTACACATTGAAAGATATTAACAGTTTGATGAACATAGTATTTCCCTAAGTTATGTTATCTTTTGACTTTGCTTATGATTTTGTGTTTTTACTACTTAGGAATGTTTACTTTTGATATAGTTGAGTCTATTATTCTTTTCCTTTATGGTTGCATATTTGATGTCATGTTTAAAAACATACCCCTACTCCAATATTATACAGTTATCTATGTATCTGAAACTAGTTCTGAGGCTTTACTTTTATATGTAATTCTTTAGTTCCCTTATAATTTATTCAGTGATTGGCACCAGGGTGAAATCTAACCTAATTATTGATTTCCTAAATGATAGATCCCACCTTTATTTAAAATGTACAATTCTCATGCACTAATTAGCCATATATATATTTGAATTATTTTTATAATTTCTATTATGTTCTAATGATTTGACTGTTGGCACATTCAACACCATCAACACCAAATTGTTTTAATTATTTTAGGTTTATGCTATATTTTAATATCTGTCAGGACTTGTTTCACCTGAATATTCTACTTTTTTCTTATTCTGTATTCATAGATGAAATTTAGCATTATTTAACAAACTCAACAGAGTTTCAAATCTTCTCATTGCTAGCTGCCTATTTAACTTTTTGTTTCTTTTTAGACCCTCCCCTCCCCCATAGCATGGGTGGCAAGTGACCTGGTTTTTACCAATTAGATATAAGTGATATCTTCCTGCTGGGGCACTCAGGAAAAAAACAAAAGTGTTTTCCTGATTAAGAGGGACTCAGTCATCTGGTAGTCATCATTTCCTTTTTCATCCTGCATGAAATGTGGCTGAGATATCTGGAGCAGCAGCAGCTACGTTGTACATATTGTACAATTGACACAACAGAATAAATATAAAAGATAACAGAAAGAAAAAGGGCAGAGACTGGATTTCTATTACATGCTGCGACTGCTGCTAAGTTGCTTCAGTTGTGTCCGACTCTGTGCGACTCCAGAGACGGCAGCCCACCAGGCTCCTCTGTCTCTGGGATTCTCCAGGCAAGAACACTGGAGTGGGTTGCCATTTCCTTCTCCAATGCATGAAAGTGAAACTGAAAGTGAAGTCGCTCAGTCGTGCCCAACTCTTAGCGACCCCATGGACTGTAGCCTCCCAGGCTCCTCCGTCCATGGGATTCTCCAGGCAAGAGTACTAGAGTGGGTTGCCATTGCCTTCTCCAATATTACATGCTAACTCAGTCTTACTTGGGCTTTTAATCAAATTTCCTTACATTACTGGCCCTATTTGGGAGGAGTATTGGTGTATTACAACATTAAGACATTCTGTTTAGTCTCATCATTTGTATTGCAGAATTTAAATTTAGTTTCACTTAGCTGTCACTATCATACCACAGTGTCTGCTCGCTCATGTTGCTCAAACCACCCAATAAGGAACCCCTTTACCACCCTTTCTATCCATCCTCATGGCTCAATGGTAAAAGATTCTGCCTGTCAAGGCAGGAGTTGCAGGATACCCCAGTTTGATCCCTGGGTCTGGAAGATTCCCTGGAGAAGGAAAAGGCAACCCACTCCAGTATTCTTGCCTGGGTAACCCCATGGACAGAGGAGCCTGGGAGGCTACAGTCCATAGAGTCACAAAGAGTTGGACACGACTGAGCCTGCACGCATACACTATTGATCTAAGCCTGGACAACCAGCCTCTTCCAGAATTTTTCTCAAATACTCCCTACCATGGTCTGTCTTTTCTTCAGAGTGTTCTACTGGATCTGGTTGGGGACAGGAGTTGTTGTTCAGTTGCTAAGTCGTGTCTGACTTTTTGCAACACCATGTACTGCGGACACCAGGCTTCCCTGTCCTTCACTATCTCCTGCAGTTTGCTCAAACTCATGTCCATTGAGTAGGTGATGCCATCCAACTATCTTGTCCTCTCTTGCCCCCTTCTCCTCCTGCCCTCAATGTTTCCCAGCATCAGGGTCTTTTCCAATGAGTTGGTTCTTTGCATCAAGTGGCCAAAGTATTGGGGCTTCAGCTTCAGCATCAGTCCTTTCAATGAATATTCAGCACTGATTTCCTTTAGGATTGACTGGTTTGATCACCTTGAGGTTTTGCCTCAAGACTCCATGAACAGTTTGAAATGGTGATAGGAGAGTGTTTTTAAGAAAGAACAAGACTCCACAAGCATAAGAGGGTACTACGTCTCATTGTTGCACTTAATAGAGGGAGAGGGATCTAGTGTTCCTCTGAGTGCCTAGTCAGGCCCTGTGATGTGATCAGGGCTAGTCACAAAGGCTGGTTTCTCCCCTTTCTTCCAGACCCCTGTGGAGCTGCAGGTGGGAACCCTGCTGCTGAATCAGAGCAGGGCTGTGCGTTTGTTGTGGCCCCGGAGAGTAGGAATGGGCCAGTGCTCACTGCTTGTGGCCACCCTCTTCCCCATCTCTGCAGCTGTGTCCCTCCTGATGATGGTCTGGAAGGGACCATCAGTTGGTCCCTGTCTGCCTGGGACCATGGAGGAAGGCAATGACATCACCTGTGAATGACCAAGTGGCTTGTCTCTGTGGTTTACACAGCCTGTCCTGCTTGATATGGCATCTCATCCTGTTCATAATCTGGGACAGATTTAACAATTCCTGTTACATCAGCAAGTAAATGGAGACTTGAGAAGTCAGGTCACTTATACCCTGTCATGAAGGTGCACTTGCCTCAGGACTTCACCCATGCTGCTTGCCTAGGAGGCCAGCACCTGTTTAGTTAGTCATTTGCTCCTAGTTCAGCCTTGAATCTTCTCTGTAGAGTTTTTAGGCACTTGTATCCCGTCTTTCAACTTAAATACAGACATTATGCTTCAGTTTCTATTGTCCTTAATGCCACAGTATGGGCACATACAAGATTAGGAAATGCTTGCTGCATTCATGACACCAAAGCTGGCAGCAGCATATACACCACTTCTGGGAGGCTGATTCTCACATTAGCAAGTCTACACTGAGGGCAGCTCTAAGCCTGATGCAGCTGGCTTCTGGGGACACAGGGAACTTTCTCTGAGTTCCTCCCACACTCAGTTCAGTGCAGTCACTCAGTCATGTCTGACTCTTTGCCATCTCATGGACTGCAGCACGCCAGGCTCCCCTGTCTATCACCAACCCTGGAGCCTGGTCAAACTCAAGTCCATCAGGGTGGTGATGCCATCCAACCATTTCATCCTCTGCCAGCTCCTTCTCCTCCTGCCTTCAATCTTTCCCAGCATCAGAGTCTTTGCCTCAATGGTTGGACCCAAAGTCTAGGTCCAAACAGGTTTTCCCTGTGGCCCATTGAAAGTGTGAGAGACCTTGCTTTTCCTCGAGGGTCCCCATTGTGCTGTTTGTTGCAGACACAAGCTCTGTCTTCTTGCTCTGGGCTCACCCCCACACTTGTATCTAGTGGCTGTGCAGAGTCACCTGCTTGTCCCTGCCGGAGAGGTACCCTCCCCTGGTTCAGGCCCCTTGCTTGGATGGCAGTGAGAAGCCTGGATCATCGGGCCTTGGTTGGGGACATGGGCCTGGTCCTTCTAGCTTCACCTGAGAAAGCACCAGTCACAGGTATGTGAGGAAGAATGTGGCCCAGGTGGATGGCTCAGCATGGTACCACAGTGGAGGGATGCCAGTTAGGATGGGTTCCCAATGTCCAGGGCTCTCAAAAAGTCCTCATGCACATATAATAAAATTGGTGAGGCCATTGCTAGGACTGGGCACCTTTGATGTGTTTTTGAGTTGTTGGAATGACTTATTCTACTACCAAATAGGATCTAGAGAAAAGAACCCTCTCTTCACAGAATCCTCTGGGGCTTTGGTGAGGAGGTAAACACTGGGGCATGCGGGCACATAGCTGTGAGTGAGTGAGTGCAATTGGGCAGATGACCATCCTTCCTGGTCCTGGTTGGGCACAGGTCTCTACTGCATGTTTCTGAGCGTGCACACACATACATTCATGTCTGTCTGTCCAGATGGATGCCACATCTCCTGCAGGCCCGCCATGAGGCCTGCGCTGTGTTTTGGACACTTTCCCACATGCACTGCGTGGATGCTGGAAAGTGGCAGCGTGCAGAACCTCCACTTTTTGGGGTCTCTTTCAAGGTACTGGTGCAGGGGGGCCCTCCCAGTATGTCACATGGCTGATTTTCACTAAATTTCAACTACAGTCACTGAAGGCTCTCTCTCTGCTCCAATTTTCTGTCTTTCAATTCTTTTCACATCTGGGGTTGTTATTGTTTTGGGATTCTGAAGAGGGGAAGCCAAGCTGGGCATATGCTCAGTTTGGGTGGAGCGGAATCACAGCATGGGGATTGCCATCATGTCCACATGGCTATTACTGTTAGCCTTCTGGCTGTAGTGAAACTTCTAGGAATATTCCCACCATGGTTTGTGCCTAACACCTGGCACATGATTCCAAGGTACAGGTCCAAGAGGGCACTGATGATGTCTTATGCCTTTAGCCCCAGAAATGTGAGTCACAGAGAAGAGACAGGGGTAGGTAGCCAGGAGATAGGCTGTGAACAACTCTTCCTATGATCAGGTGAGTGGACTTGTAAGGATCATTTCTAACTGATACTCATTTTGCAAACAAAGTTATCTTCTGTTAGGAATGCAATCAATAATGAAGTGGTGGAAAAGACTTTCATAATGCTTCTCTTAAAAGAGGGGCTACCAAATTGTGTATACTTCAGTCTCAGTGAAATCAGAACCTCTCTGTAAATGAATTACTGAGGTTGTGGGCAGAGTCAGGAGGTGGGCAGAGCAGGCAGACCAGTTCAAAGGGGCCAGTAGCCTGGACCACAGAGTGTGAGAGTGTTCCATCATGTCAGGAGGCCCTGGGTGGCTTCTTCAGGGAGTGTGCGTGACTTGCATTTTGGAGAGGGCAGCAGGCTGTACCATCAGGAGGCTGTTGGGGATTTTAGGAGGAGATGGTGCTGACCTCAAGGAGGCTCTTGGGAGAGATGGGGAAAGAGGACTCAGTGGGCTCTATATTGGGGGCTGAGTTGCTAGGACTGGCTGATGGATTGGAGTCTACTGGTGAGAGAAAGAGGAGTCAAGAGGAACACCTAGGATTTTGGCTTAAACTGGTGAGTAGATCATACAGTTAGGAATAATAAGGAGGATGAAAATATTTGAGTTCTGTTTAGGCTATACTGTGTATGAGAGGAGTCATCTAGAGGAGCCAATGTTATGCAGAAAAGGGAACAGTTCTACACTGTCGGTGGAAATGTAAATTAGTACAGCCACAACGGAGAACAGTATAGAGGTTCCTTTAAAAACGAAAAATAAAGCTACCACATGACTCAGCAATTCCACCCCTGGGCATACATCAGGGAACAAAACATCATCTGAAAGGATATATACACCCCAGTGTTCACTGCAGCACTGTTTGCAATAACCAAGACATGAAAGCAACCTAAGTGTCCACCAGCAGAGATACGGATAAAGAAGACGTGGTTCATATATACAAGGGGATATCACCAAGCCTTTAAAAAGAGTGAAATGATGTCAATTGCAGCAAAACGGATGGACCTATAAATCTTATACTAAGTGAAGTAAATCAGATAAAGATGAATATATATGATATCATATATACATGGAATCTAAAAAAAGATACAAATTAACTTATTTACATAATAGAAAAAAACTCACAGACACAGAAAACAAATTTATGGTTACCAAGGGGGAAAGGGGAGGAAGCATAAATTGGAAATTTGGGATCAACCTATATACTATACTACTATATATAAACATACTGCAGCCATGAAATTAAAAGGCGCTTACTCCTTGGAAGAAAAGTTATGACCAACCTTGATAGCATATTCAAAAGCAAAGATATTACTTTGCCGACTAAGGTCCATCTAGTCAAGGCTATGGTTTTTCCAGTAGTCATGTATGGATGTGAGAGTTGGACTGTAAAGAAGGCTGAACGCCGAAGAATTGATGCTTTTGAACTGTGGTGTTGGAGAAGACTCTTGAGAGTCCCTTGGACTGCAAGGAGATCCAACCAGTCCATTCTGAAGGAGATCAGCCCTGGGATTTCTTTAGAAGGAATGATGCTGAAGCTTGGTACTTTGGCCACCTCATGCGAAGAGCTGACTCATTGGAAAAGACTGTGATGCTGGGAGGGATTTGGGGCAGAAGCAGAAGGGGACAACAGAGGATGAGATGGCTGGATGGCATCACCGACTCGATGGGCTGAGTCTGAGTGAACTCCGGGAGTTGCTGATGGACAGGGAGGCCTGGCGTGCTGCGGTTCATGGGTTTGCAAAGAGTCAGACACAACTGAGTGACTGAACTGAAGTGAACTGATATGTTTATGTGACATATAGTGTGCATGCATCTGTGCTAAGTTACTTCAGTCATGTCTGACTCTTTGCGACCCCATGGTCTGTAGCCCACCAGGCTCCTTTACTGGAGTAGGTTACCTTGCCCTCCTCCAGAGGGTCTTCCAGAACCAGGGGTTGAACTTGCATCTCTTGTGTCTTCTGCATTGTCAGGTGAATTCTTTATCACTAATGCCACCCAGGAAGCCCATAACGTATGCTACTATATATAAAATAGGTAAACAAAGACCTACTTATAGCATGGTGAAACTGTGTTCAATATCTTGTAATAACCTATAATGGAAAAGAAACTGGAAAAGAATATACGATATGAAACTGAACCAGTTTCTGTATACCTGAAACATTATAAATCAACAATACTAAAAAAACAAACAAACAAACAAACAAACACTTTAAAAAGGAAGGAACTGGTGGATGTGTCTGGAGGCATGGGAGGTCCAGGCTGAGCAGAGGAGCAGGAAGATGTGGGGAAGAGGAGAGGAGGTGGAGAGGGAGGAAGAAGAGTCTTAGGGGATAGGGGAGGGACACCTGCTTGCAGCCCATCTTCAGGGCTCCTGCTGAGAGTGAGGTGTCTTGGGGCCCACCTTCCTCGAGGTAGCATGCGTCACCAGACAGCAGAGGAGTTAGATGAGTTGCTGGCCTGCAATGTTCCAGGGCTCTCTGCCTCTGAGGCAGCCGCTGAGTCCTCACCTTCAATAGATGGTCAACCTGAAAAGAAAAAATAAGCCACCAACGAGTTTGTCTGAGGGTATTTACTCAAGGATTGGCTACAGTGTGGCTTCTGGCTCCCTCCTACAGCCTGCACCAGTCAAAGAGTGGGGAAACTGAGGCTGAGACCTGCTATCCTTGGATTTCTCCATGGGGCAGAGGCCTGCAAACAGAGGACCCATATGTCTCCATGTCTAGTCAAGGACTCTAGGCCTCCAGGGCTGTGAGCAGGCTGTTAAAGAAACACATTAAATACCACATTTCTCATGCCACCTGGGGTGATTAAAGTGCACACTGTGATTAAAGCAGGCTTGATGTGAATTTCACAGCTCTTACCACTCTCTCTTCCGGTTTTCCTTCCTTGCTAAACTTTTTTGCTTTTCAATTACACTACATATGTTATGTGGAGGAGAGTGAGAATCCATCTTCCTTGGGGGAGCCTGATAATTACCCTCTAGAGTGGGACCGTACTGCAGGTTTTGTCAGAGCAGAAGAGGGGAAAGGACAGGATTGACCTCAGGCTCCACCAGGAAAGAAATTTCTGTTGAGTGATCAGCAGAATCAAGCTTTAATTATTTATGATTAGAAGGCAATGGCAACCCACTCCAGTACTCTTGCCTGGAAACCCCATGGATGGAGGAGCCTGGTAGGCTGCAGTCCATGGGGTCGCTAAGTCAGACATGACTGAGCAACTTCACTTCACTTTTCACTTTCATGCATTGGAGAAGGCAATGGCAACCCACTCCAGTGTTCTTGCCTGGAGACTCTCAGGGACGGGGGAGCCTGGTGGGCTGCCATCTATGGGGTCACACAGAGTCGGACACAACTGAAGCAACGTAGCAGCAGCAGCAGCAGCAGTAATAATCATTTATTTTGTCTTCGTGCTGGTGCAGGCTCCCTGTGAAAGACACAGGTGGGAATGACATCCTGGGGAAATAGAACTGGGTGAACAAATGTGAAGAGTAGGAGCCTGGGGAGGGGCTGGGGGTAGAGAGGAACTGTGCGCACACTTCCATCTCCCTGAGATGCACTCAGAGCAGTGAACCTAACCGCCTGGACTGAGAGTTGCCCTCACCAGAGGCAATGAACACATGGTGTGTGATGGGCTGTGAACATACCAGCCTGGGGCTCCAGAGAGAGGAAGAAGCCTGGATTGGGGCAGGGGCGGGGGGAGTCTGATCAGGGAGGAGGTGAGGGATCCTATTGGACTGGTGCTTACTGGTTCTTTCTCTCTTTATTCATACCCACCTGTAAAGGCCAGAAACCCTTCTAGATAAGACTAATATCACATACACCCACGTTCATATTTATAT
This sequence comes from Aepyceros melampus, assembly GCA_006408695.1. Classification (NCBI taxonomy): domain Eukaryota; kingdom Metazoa; phylum Chordata; class Mammalia; order Artiodactyla; family Bovidae; genus Aepyceros; species Aepyceros melampus. The sequence goes on along the minus strand of SJXQ01001825.1, from coordinate 111,255 downwards.
ATTGTACACACATTATAGCAATGAGTCCCTGGAGGAGGGCATGACAACCCACTCCAGTATTCTTGCCTGGAGAATCCCCATGGACGGAGAAGCTTGGCTGGCTATAGTCCATGAGGTCACAAAGAATCAGACATGACAGTGACTAAGCATAGCACAGCACAGCATAGCAATGAGTACTATGAGTGAGAAAGAACTCAGGCAGAGTAAATGGGATACAAACATGTATATATAAACCATCCAAGGCCCCACTCATAAGGTAGAATTTAGCAGCACCCAGGGGGAAGTTAGGGAGGCAGCCGTTGTGATGCTTGGTAGAGGATATTTCAGCAGATGGGAATAGCAAGAGCAGAGGTCCTAGGGCAGAAGCAGTTTTAGAAAGATCTAGGCTGCAATAAACTTGAAGAGAGTAAGGTGCCTGCAGCAGGAGGTAAGGAGAGGATAGGGGTAGATGGGAGCTGGGCTTGTTGGGGAGGTTTTCCCTCAGCTCCCTCAGGACCATTGCTCATGCCCTGCCTCCTGACACTTCCCTTTTCTGGGTGGGGGTAGGCACATGTATTAACTGCCTTCTCCGTGTTCTTTGTGTGTCTCATAGGTCAGTATTACTACTTTCATTTTGCAAATGGGAAAGTGGAGGCCCATGAAGTTCCTACAAGTTGTTCTCCTAGTAGGGAGGGGGTGGAAACAGGTAACACCGACGCCTTTTGCATGCTGCCCATTAGAAGCCCTTATCACACACCTGGTCACACCTGCAGCTCTCTCCATGCTGCTCACCAGGATTTCTCATGGCACACCCCGGTCATACTTCCGCCTCTTTCCATGCTGCTTACCAGGGCCCCTCATGGCACACTTGGTCATGCCTGTGCCTCTCTCCATGTTGCCCACCAGGATTCCTCGCTGACTTGGTTAAAGACTTGCTCTGTGCTTGTAAAGCTGTAAAGCTAGGAGTTTGGCATGGTGGGATGAGAGTGCTATGAGTTACTGCTGAAACAGAGAAAAGTGCCTTTCCACCTCAGCCCTTCCATGCTGGTGGCTTAGGCCATGCGTTCAAGGGCTAACTCTCAGGACTGGCTTGGCAGGACTGGGAGGCTCACCTGGGACAGGCCTCTTAGCCACAGTGGCCACCTTCTCTCAGAGCTCAACTCTGTTCTCTCCTTTGGGACCCCATCTCAGTTCTGCCCTAAGGCTGCGCAGTCCCTACTTTTCCAATTCCCAAGCCGTGTTTTTATCCCATTACATTATGGAGAGTCCCCGCTAATGAAGGGCTGATGTACAATAGTCTGCCACTTCATCATCAGGATTTAGCACCTCTGCTGAGCCTGGAGGATAATCAAAGTGTCACCAACAGCTCTGTGCAAGGATATGCTTCTGGAGTTGGGGGACTCCTTGAAATGTCTGAAAATTTCAGAGGGGACAGGGCTCTGGCTGAGCATGGTTTGGACACTCTTAAGTGCTTCAGTTGCCGGGCTGAGGACATCTCTCCAGATGGGGCACACATTCCCACCGGGTTTGTGGTTGAAAATGACTCTACTGGCAGCATTGCTATTATTTTTAACTGAAAATAACTTAATTAAAACTCTATTTATGGGGTTGGGTGAAAAGGATTCATAAGATTTGATAAGACATCCAGTGAACCCCAACAGTGAGAAGCCATCACCCGCAGGCCACACATGGGGGTGGGGGGAGAGGGCCTGAGGCTGCAAAACATTGTTACTGTAATTATTATTTGCTGTCTTTTCCTGGGGATGGGGGGTGGCCTTCCCTAGTGGCTCAGTGGTAAAGAATCCGCTGCCAATGCAGAAGACACGGGTTCGCTACCTGGGTTGGGAAGAGCCTCTGGAGAAAGAAATGGCAACCCACTCCAGCATTCTTGCTTGGGAAATCCCGTGGACAGAGGAGATTAGTGAGCTACAGTCCTGGGGGTCACAAAAGAGTTGGACATGACTTAGCAACTAAAACAACTCTTTTTCTTTTTTAAACTAGCCTCTTAAAAATTGTGGTAAAATATACATAATGTGAAGATTAGCATATTAATCATAGTAAGTGTTCAGTGATGTGAAGCTCATTGCCACTGGTTGTGCAAACCATCACCACCAATCATCTCCAGACTCCTTTCATCTTGCAAAACTGATACTCTGTATCCACTGAGCACTAACTCCTCATTCTTCTCCCTCAGCCCCTGGCACCACCCTATACTTCCTGTCTCTGTGAATTTGACTGCTCTAGGTACCACATCTGTAAGTGGAATCATGCAGTCCCTTTCATTTCTCTCCACTTAATATCCTCAAGGATCATGTCAGAATTTCCTCTTTTTAAAAAGCTGAATAACATTCCATCATATGTATATTCTGCATTTTGTTTGTCCATTCATCTATTCACAGACATGTGGGTTGCTTCCAAGCCCTTGACTGTTGTGAATAAAGCTGCCAGGAACATTAGTGTACAAGTATTTCTTTAAGACTCCAATTTCAATTCTTTTAGTTGTATACACAGAAGTGGAGTTGCTAGAGCATATGGCAATATTATTTTTAATATTTTGAGGAACCACCTGGTAGAATTATTCTCAATGACTGAAGTGATCATCCTCTTTTTTTTTTTTCTGAATTTCATTGTTTCCATTTGTAACTGGGACTAAGTCAACTCTGCCCAGTGTAGTTTGATAGCATCTGCTCTGTAGTAAATTGTAGAGCACTTTATGAATCTTGGTTATTATGTGTTATCTCTTCCTTTCCCTGCACTCTGTCAGGAAGTTTTGGTGGGCTCTCAACAGTTTTGGTCTGCTTCCTGCTGCTGGCTCAGAGGTGGGTACAAGGTAAGGCTGGGCTCTGCTTTCACATAAGGCTTTAGAAGAACATTGCGTCTTAGTGGTGCTGACTGCCTGGGGGTGGTGGTGACAACTCCAAGGAGCAGTGTCTCTGCAAACCTCCATTTCCTAACTGTCCATAGAGTCCTCATTTTGCCTACATCTTTCCACGTATATATCCCCGGGGGCAGATCTCAGGGAGCTCAGTGGTAGAAGTCCCCCTGGGGCCACTCACAGGCGCTTCACTGAGAGTGCTGCTTGCCCCCTGCTTCCTTTCTGTCAGCCCATAGCCCACCCACTGGTCTCAGCCTGGAGCCAGGATCTCTGCTACTTCTGCCCACTTCCAGTCTATCACCTAAGCATCCTTACCACTTCTGCCCCATCCAGTCACCATCTCTCCGCACTCCCAAACTGTGACCTTATCGACAACCCATTCTTGTCCAGGTTCCCCCAGTACTGAATCTGGCTAGAGCCTTCTCCATATGATCTCTACCCAAGAGCCTGTAGGATTTTTGTTAACTGCCCGTTTGGCAAATGAATGAACAGCTAGCTGCCTTCTCGATGCCTGGAGGGCTTCATCCCTTCAGAAGAAGATTCCCACACCTCATAGCAACCAATTCTGCCTCCCACCCAGATTTCTCATTCCAGCCTCACAGGCCACTCATCATCACAGCACAGGGAGCTTCCAACATCCCTAGCTTCCCTCACTCCAGCCCCTTAACATGGCTGGTCTTCAGACCTAAGCTGGGAGGTGGCTTCTCTTTGAAGCCTTCTGGAGTGGAGGTGGGCAGCTTCCCCCTCTGACTGTAGCACTCACACTCAGAGTTCATTCTAGTATTTATTACCTTCCTTGGCAAATTCTCGCCTTTTTCCATCTCCAAACAAGCTCCTCAAGAGCAGGTCTTCTTCACCATCACAAGTCCCACTGTGTGGAAATACTTTCAAAGAAAACATATGAAGGAAAGGACACAACCAGGATTCTGAACCTGTGTAACTGTACTGAGTTACATATTCTTGCTCTGCTTGCCACATGACAGGCCAACAAATTGGAGATGAGGTGTTGAGGCAAGGAATATTGATTTTATTTGGAAAGGTGGCAGAGTGAGGAGATGGCAGACTAGTGTCTCAGAATAACCATCTTGTTGGAGTCTGGATGACAGGTTTTTCACAGAACAGAGAAGGGTAGGAAGTGAGGAAGTAAAGTAAAAGGGCCACAATTCTTGCAAATATCTCCTAGAATGGCCCGCCTCAGAGAGGGGGTGTGTTAATTTCTTCCTTCCTTTAGCTGTTCATAGGTGGGCAGGGTCAGAATGTTTTCCTGAACAAAGGCACTTTGGTTTAATAGTTGGGCAGGGCAGAAGGGCCGAGTTCCCTGAGGCAGGCCATTATGTATAGACAATATCCTTTTAGCGAACAAGAGCAATGAGAAGCAAAGGTTAAAGAAAAAGAAACAGATCCAACATGGAGTCGGATTATCTTCTTCCCTGTAACATAACGTGCTTGGCCCTTGGCATGGCCCTCCTCCCTAGAAACCAACCTCCTGTTTGGGACACCACTGTCACCTCTGGAGTTGGACAGCGCCTGTCCCTCTGAGGCTCCCCTAGCACCATTGCTGTCTCTCTCTGCTTGGTCCATTCAGTTGGGACCACTTTTCAGCGTGTCTTACCTGGGATCTCGAGGTTGTTACAGATGATACCCAATGCTAGATGGTCCTTTAGTGCCATTATGGGAATGATTTTTGCTCACCACTCTACCACACTGGCATATCTGGAGTTTTGCTAATTTTTGGAGAATGGAATTGCATTTTAAACATATCCAAGTGTGAGTGTAGATTTGTGCTTTCTTACTTGCCTTCATGAGCTCTGTGTGAGAGTCAGCTGGCTCCCTGAGTCCATCAGGGCATGTCAGAGGCATGGCATTCAGAAGGAGCTGGGTCCCAGTGTCTGTGATGCCCACTGTATTACCTGCTGACCCACAGACCCTCCCTACAGAGGTGCCAAATCCAAGACTCTCTACCAGCATCTCTAAGACAGAGTTCTTGTGACCCCTTGGCTCTACACCTGCAGCCTCGTGCACTGGTCCTGGCAGCCTCTCCCACCCCCTGGGCTCTTCATCCCTCAGGAATTTCCCCCTGTGCTCCCCAAATGGCCTACAAATTTCTACTCACTCAGTTTTCTCATTGCTCTGTTGTCTGAGTTCTTGAGTGCAGGGGCATTGGCCTGCATGCATTTGAGTCCCTGAGGTGGGATTTACCACTTGGCAGGCACTCAGCAGAGAAGGATGAGTCGGGAGGGAGTGAATGCACTGATCACTGAGATTAACACCAGCCTCTCTGGGGCCATCTCAGGCCTTTGTTAGAGGAAAGAGTCTAGACTAGCAGTCGTGTGTGCTCCAGTTCTTTCTCTGTTGCTATAATACTAAATTTTCATTATTGATAATCATTTATAGGTGAAGGTGAAGTTGCTCAGTCATGTCCAGTTCTTTGCAGTTCCATGGACTGTAGCCCATCAGGCTTCTCTGTCCATGGGATTTTCCAGGCAAGAGTACTGGAGTGGGTTGCACCTCTGCAACAAAAAAGCATGGATTTGACATGGTTTTCATAATGAGTACAATTCAATGATATTTAAAAGATAAAATGAGGCTGGTGGGGAGAGTGGGGTGGGTTAATGGAGGGTCATTTCTGCACTACATGCCCTCCCTGGAGTAAGTCCCCACTTGATTCCTCATCTCCACTGATTAGAGAGAGAAATACAATCATTAACATGATAAGAGAAACCAGCTGTTTTCCAAAAGGACTCCTGGTTTCTAGGTCCTGAGCCTAAAGTTCAGCTTCCAGATTCTCCAGCAGAAGCCCAGAGGGAGAAATTCTGAGCCACCTGGCCAAAGCTGGGCACAGGGAGCAGCAGTCTGTAAGGCCAGCCCATCTGATGCCAGAGAGATGGAAAGATTCCATGGCCTAGGAGGACAGCCTGTTAGCCTGGCACAGACAACAAAGGCCCTGAGGCCATAGTGGTCCAGTGTAAAGGGGCCCCTTACACATGCTGCTGCTAAGTCACTTCAGTCGTGTCTGACTCTGTGCGAACCCATAGACGGCAGCCCACCAGGCTCTGCTGCCCCTGGGATTCTCCAGGCAAGAGCACTGGAGTGGGTTGCCATTTCCTTTTCCAATGCATGAAAGTGAAAACTGAAAGTGAAGTAGCTCAGTCGGTCCGACCCTCAGCGACCCCATGGACTGCAGCCTTCCAGGCTCCTCTGTCTATGGGATTTTCCAGGCAAGAGTACTGGAGTGGGGTGCCATTGCCTTCTCCGTATACATGCTGCTGCTGCTGCTGCTAAGTCACTTCAGTCGTGTCCAACTCTGTGCGACCCCATAGATGCAGCCCATCAGGCTCCCTGTCCCTTGGATGCTCTAGGCAAGAACACTGGAGTGGGTTGCCATTTCCTTCTCCAATGCATGAAAGTGAAAAGTGAAAGTGAAATTGTTCAGTCGAGTCCGACTAGTAGCGATCCCATGGACTGCAGCCCACCAGGCTTCTCCATCCATTGGACTTTCCAGGCAAGAGTACTGGAGTGGGGTGCCATTGCCTTTTCCGCGTATACACGCTATACATGGTCAAAGACAAACAGGATGATGGACAACAGGTGTGGGAGAACATGGGGAGAAATGGAAAACTGCAACCTGGAAACACTTGGGGCCAGGGCTTTATCACCAGTAGGGTTATAGTGTCTCTACCAGAGCTCTTTACCCATCTTTCATTTGTGTTACAGTCACAACATTAAGGAAAGTAGACCTGAGTGTGGAAACCTAGATTTTCAGTTTGAAATATATTACCTGTTTGACTGATGGGCCAGAGAAAAGCAGAGAGGTGGAGGATTTGGAAGCTTCTCTCATAGACTCATAGAGGCGTTCAACTTAAGTCAGTTGATGTGTGATACTTAGGCCTGGACAAATCAGACTGGAACTCAGCCCCCAGCCCCAAGAGGTGCTTATCAAGTGCTTTGCACTGAGCCCCTGGGATAGCCATGTCCCTTGTCCTGGGTGGGGAGTAGGATGGTGTAGAGTGGAGAGAGGAGGGTCAGGACCCACTTGAGGCCTCCAGAGACCTTGGGTCCACACTAAAATGTGGTCAGAGTTGCTGCTGAACTGTGTGATGACCTTAGGAAAGCAGGCCTTATGTGGGAATGTCCAGGTGAACACTTATGCAGGGCAGTGGCTCACCAGCACCAGTCCCGATCCTAAGGTCTCCACCCACACACACAACTACATTGCTTCGTTGTTTAGTGGGTTTGTGGTGCTTGTTTAGAAGAGAAAAATCCCATCTGTCTGGACACCTCTAAGTGTCGACTTCTTGGGAGGAATGGACTGGCTGTTTAAGATGGACATTTGTGGAATCGCATCAATAATTAAAGAGTTTGCAGTTAGGGGAAACCAGTAGGGTTTATGGGATACAGTTTCCCAGTAAATTACAGCATCTTACTTGTATTTCCACGTGTCACACTGAGCCCTCCGTGCCCTGAGGAAGAGCAGGCAGGGCTCCTGTTCTTTATTCTCCCGAGTCAGTCTCCAACATGGGCATAGCCAGGGGCAGACCACCTTCCTCAAATGCAGGGCCACCCACCCACCCCAGGAGCAGCCTGGAGAAATAAAATAATAAGAAGCACAGTAACACTTTTCCTATCACAAAGGGCACTAAATAGGAAAGAGCTTCTGTCTTCCCCACTCTCGTTCACATAGGTGCCTTGCTGGACAATGTTCTCTGCTTCCTGGGGGATGGAAGTGGAGGGTAAGTACCTGACTATGTCATGGGAGGGACCCATAGGAAGCAGCTCTCCTGGAAGCTGCTTGGATGTCTGGAAAGGGCTTCCTTGGACTGGCCATGCAGCAGGTTACTTTTGGGGCTCACCTGGGCGGTGAGTGGCCCCACTAAAGCCCTGAGCCAGCCCTGCCTAGGCTCACCAGCCCCCACACTCCTTGAAGTGCTATTCCCCTCTGCCCTTCAGGAAGGTGGAATGAGCACCTCTAAGTGTCTTGGTGTCTTGGTTTTGCACCTGCCCTTCTCCACTGCCACCTCTCAAGAAGGCAAGTCTGATCACTTCTGTGATTTTGTTCTTTCCCAAAGCAGCCACACTCCTTGCCCATGGCCTTGACGGTCCACTTCCTGCCATCACATGAAAAGTGCCCTGAGCAGAAGACACTGTGCTGTGCTGGCTTAAAAAAATTTTTTTTTGAATTATGGTAATTATTTGCTTGAGGTTTCCATAAGCCAGTGAGAGTCCTCTGACATAAATAAAATGGTGTTTGTGAGACTTAATGCTACATGGATGCACCAGTCAGGTATGCACAGTTTAATTAGCTAGATGTGAATTTACAGGTAGAGTTGACTTTCTTTAGGGTTTTAAAACATTTTCTTTTCTTTATTTTTTCCATCTTTATTGAGGTATAATAAGAAAACAAAAATTGTGTATGCTTATTTATGCTTTATTGACTATGCCAAAGCCTTTGACTGTGTGGATCACAATAAACTGTGGAAAATTCTGGAGGAGATGAGAATCCCAGACCACCTGACTTGCCTCTTGGGAAACCTGTATGTAGGTCAGGAAGCAACAGTTAGAACTTGACATGGAACAACAGACTGGTTCCAAATAGGAAAAGGAGCACATCAAGGCTATGTATTGTCACCCAGCTTATTTAACTTATATGAGGAGTACATCATAAGAAATTATGGGCTGGAAGAAGCACAAGCTAGAATCAAGATTGCTGGGAGACATATCAATAACCTATGCAGATGACACCACCTGTATGGCAGAAAGTGAAGAAGAACTAAAGAGTCTCTTGATGAATGTGAAAGAGGAGAGTGAAAAAGTTGGCTTAAGGCTCAACATTCAGAAAACCAAGATCATGGCATCCAGTCTCATCACTTCAAGACAAATAGATGGGGAAACAGTGGAAACAGTGGCTGACTTTATTTTTCTGGGCTGCAAAATCACTGCAGATGGTGACTGAAGCCATGAAATTAAAAGACTCTTACTCCTTGGAAGGAAAGTTATGACCAACCTAGACAGCACACTGAAAAGTAGAGACATTACTTTGTCAACAAAGGTCTGTCTAGTCAAGGCTATGGTTTCTCCAGCGGTCATGTTTGGATGTGAGAGTTGGACTATAAATAGGGCTAAGAGCTGAAGAATTGATGCTTTTGAACTCTGGTGTGGAGAAGACTCTTGAGAGTCCCTTGGACTGCAAGAAGGTCCAACCAGTCCATCCTTCAGGAGATCGTCCTAGGTGTTCATTGGAAGGACTGATGCTAAAGCTGAAACGTCAGTACTTTGGCCACCTGATGGGAAGAGCTGACTCACTTGAAAAGACCCTGATGCTGGAAAAGATTAGGGACAGGAGGAGAAGGGGACGACAGAGGATGAGGTGGTTGGATGGCATCACTGACTCAATGGACATGGGTTTGGGTGGACTCCTGGAGTTGGTGATGGACAGGGAGGTTTGGCGTGCTGCAATTCATGGGGTCGCAAGGAGTCGGACACAACTGAGCAACTGAACTGAACTTAAAGTGGATGACTTGATGATTTTGTATAGGTGCTATGCTGTGTGTTTAGTTATTTAGTTGTGTCCAACTCTCGAGACCCTATGGACTGTAGCTCATCAGGCTTCTCTGTCCATGGGGACTCTCCAGGCAAGAATACTGGAGTGGGTTGCCACGGCCTTCTCTAGGAGATCTTCCCAATCCAGGGACTGAACTCAGGTTTCCCACATGGTAGATTCTTCACCATATGAGCCACCAGGGAAGCCTATGAATACTAGAGTGGGTGGCCTATCCCTTCTCCAGAGGATCTTCCTGACCCAGGAATCAAACCAGAGTCTCCTGCATTGCAGGAGGATTCTTCACCAGGTGAGCTACCAGAGAAGCCCTTTGACATAGCTATACACTGTAAAAGGATCACCACTCAAGCTAATTCACATATCTGTCACCTCACATAGTTACCATTTTCTTCTTTTTCTGGGTGTGTGGTGAGCACACTTAAAATCTACCCTGGTAGCAAATTTCAAGTATATACAGCTTTGTGAACTACAGCCACATTGCTATACATTAGATTTCCTGTGCTAACCATCTTTCACAGCTGGAACTTTGTTGCCCCCTCTTGCTAGGAGGTGACTGCCAACCCCTCTGCTTGGAAGGTCCTACTGACCTTTTGTTACTGCTGCTGGACACCTCATCTCAGAAGCCCTCCTGGTCCCTCCAGCTCCCTGGGGGCCCAGTCAGTGATGCTGGGTGCAGGACTGCTGGCAGGCACTCAGCACAGGGGACTCCTCTGTTGTGGGTGAGGAGAAGATGCCTGGGAGGAGGAGCAGAGAGATGTTAAACAGGTCAGTGTCACAGGTGTCCCTGTTTACCAGCATTTGGGTCATAATCTGTGTGCTCCTTCCTTTGTGTTGAGGATTTTCCAATGCCCATGCTGGCTTTACCTCCTTCCTCTGGAATTTTCTTTTCTCTTGTGAGGCCCAGATCCTGGGGATATGGAGAGGTGGTGCATGGCCCTGCTGGGCAGGATAGAGGCAGTGATGCAGGAACACAGGGAGGCCTCCACCATGGACTGTCCACTCATCCCTGGGAAGGGTCTGCTCACTGAGTCTGCACTGAGGTTCAGGAACTACGCAGGGTATGAGCTGTAGTGGATGGTGGGTGAAGTGTTTGTTCTGGACAGGATAGCAGTGTGAACAAAGGCAGAGAGTTAGGACTGGGGAATCAGGGAGTTCCCTGGGGATGAGCAAGAATGAAGAAGCCACACTACAAAGAATGTGTGCTAAGCATCCAGATCTCTGTGCCTGGATGAAGAGATAGCAACGTGACACTGCAGGAAGGATGGTGACCCCAACATACACGTAGATACAGCTTTATACACTTGCATGTGCTAGAAAGGTCCAGAAGTTCATGAAGGCAATTGGAGTATTTGTGGAGAAAAAGAAGAATTTGTATGCAATTGTGTATTATCTGTATTTTTTATAAGCAGAAATTGCATTTATATTTTTAAAAGAAAGCATAAAGACAGAATATGAAATTTCAAATGATGTGGGTGAGTGCTTAGTCAGTCATTCATGTCCAACTCTTTGTGACCCCATGGACTGTAGCCCAACAGGCTCCTCTGTCCATGGAATTCTCCAGACAAGAACACTGGAGTAGGTTTCCATTTCCTCCTCTAGGGAATCTTCCCGACCCAGGGATCAAACATACATCTCCTGTTTCTCTTACACTGCAGGTGGGTTCTTTAGCTGCTAGTCTATCAGGGAAGCAAATAGCATAGGTCAACTTAACAGGGTGAGGACTGTCACCTTCCAGGTGACCTTGCTGGTGATTCTGTGTCATTCTTCACTTTATGGTCAAGTTTACCTGTGGGCTAAGAGGAAGAGGGCATTCAGAAATGAGAGGCTTCCTTAGCACCCACAGGCTTTCCCCTTACGTGCTGCAGCCTCTGTCTTCAGCTCATTAAGAACCGGCAGCCGCAGAATCTGGTGGGTGGGCTGCACCGAGGTGTGCAGGGGTCTCTGTTGGCTTCTCTTCTATTGCATTGGGGTCTTTACTTATCTCAGGGCTCACACCTTCCCCTACCTGAGTCAGTGAAACCACAAACTTATTTTAATACAATACATATAGACGTGGCATCTATTAATCATTCATCCACTTAAGCAACAAATCTTTAATGTAAACACACTCTATGCCAGACTGTGTACTAGAAGACACAGGAGATGTGATAATGAACAAAAACTGCCTTGAACACTGACCTCAGGGCCCTGCAGCCCCATGAGGGCAGACAAGCATTGATTAAGTAATTAAGACAGTGCAAACTCGATCGCAAACAATGATAAATACTTCAGAGTACATACCTTGGAATTTATCTCAAGGGCTCGTCTGGTCCAGGGAAGCAGGGGGTCTCCTTGGGAAAATGACATTTGAACTGAGAGTTAAAGCATTTGCATGTGTTGACTAAGCAAATACATGTACTAATAACAGTGTTAGTCTTACATTGTACTGAGCATTTCCTTAGCTCTATTCTCAGTGACTTATATCAATTCTGCAAGCCTCAGAAAATCCAGGATGTGAGTGCAGCTAACAATGCCCTCCTCATAGGTGAAAGGCCAAGGCGTGAGGCGACCTGGGATGGGGACTCCGTGGACCACTAGGTTCTGCTGCCCTCTAGAGAGTTAGGTGAGGAGTAGGAGGGGCAACACAGAGATAGAAGGAAGAGCAGGTAGAGAGGAAACCCTTAACAAAGATTTGAAGCTTAAACATTTGCAGCTAACAAATACTTTCAGCTAACCTTGAGCTTGTCTGCGCAAAGAAACTATTACACATGGACAGTCACTCCTCTGGGACTGAGGCTGTACAGTGGTCACATGGAAGGAAAAAGAACTTCTGGTTGGATGAGGTGGTCAAAGACAGAGGTAGCAACCTCTGCCTCCTGTTGCCACATCTCACTCCTGTCTCAGAAGATGAAGCTCTCTGATCTGGGCATCACTCTACCTCTTGGAAGCGAATAGAGCTGAGGGACTCTTAATGGTGCCTCCTGGACTTGGCTTGGCTCTAATATTGATAGTTGAGGGTGAGATCATCTAAACAGGGTGGATGCAAGGCACTAATGGCTATGCCTTTTTCATGACTTGGACTCAGCATCCTGCAATGCATTAAGTCAGGAGACACAAGGCTCCCAGAGATGGAAAGTAATCATTACAGACCAAGGGAGAGATAGACAAGAGCTTAGATAGAATGCAGACCCCTGTAAATAGCATGAAGCCCTCACCAAAAGAAAAGAGAGTCTTTGACAGGTTGTGTATCATCCTTTATTAACCCTAGATGTACATTTCCCCCTCCACCTTTTAGCATTTATGCAATTAGATGTGATGCACTGTACGGTGTCCAAGAGATAATAGTTCTGGTGAGGTTGGCATTGCTTGCATATGCAAACTTGGTCATAACTGCAGTAACCTCACATTCCATTTTGCTGGGGACAGTTCTGGCTGTGTCAGGTGCCCTGTAATTTTTTTTTTGAATCTTTTAAACATTTATTCATTTTTTAATTGAAGGATAATTGCTCTACAGAAGTTTGTTGTTTTCTGTCAAACACCAACATGAATCAGCCATAGATATACATATATCCTCTCCCTTTTGAAACTCCCTCCCATCTCCCTTCCCATCCTACTCCTCTAGGCTGATACAGAGCCCCATTTTTGAGTTTCCTGAGACATACAGAAAATTCTGTTTTACATATGCTAATGTGAGTTTCCATCATACACCTTACCATCCCCTCCCTTCTCCCCATGTCCGTAAGTCTATTCGCCATGTTTGTTTCTCCATTGCGCCTTGCAAATAAATTCTTCAGTACCATCTTTCTATGGACAGGGAAGCCTGGTGTGTGGCAGTTCATGGGGTCACAAAGAGTTGGACACGAATGAGCAACTGAACTGAACCATTTTTTCTAGATTCTGTATACATGCATTAGGATGTGATATTTATCTTTCTCTTTCTGACTGACTTCACTCTGTGTTTATCCACCTCAATAGAACTGATTCAAATGCATTCCTTTTTATGGCTGAGTAATACCTCTCCTTTTTCACTTCTAATTTTGTTGATTTGATTTTTCTCTCTTTTTTTCTTGATGAGTCTGGCTAAAGGTTTGTCAATATGATTTATCTTCTCAAAGAACTAGCTTTTATTTTTACTGTGTATATGTACCACAATTCTTTATTCATTCATCTGTCAATATTGTAAATAGTGGTGCAATGAACAATGGGATACATATGTCTTTTTCAATTTTGGTTTTTCTCAAGGTATATGCCTAGGAGTGGGATTGCTGGGTCATATGGTGGTTTTATTCCTAGTTTTTAAAGAAATCTCCATATTGTCTTCCATAGTGGCTGTGTCAGTTTACATTCCTACAAACAGTGCAAGAGCATTCCCTTTTCAACACACCCTCACAGCATTTATTGTTTGTAGGCTTTTTGATGATGGCCATTCTGACTGGTGTGAGGTTATATCTCCTTCTGGTTTTGATTTGCATTTCTCTAGTAATGAGTGATGTTGAGCATCTTTTCATGTGTTTGTTAGCCATCTCTATGTCTTCTTTGCAGAAATGTCTGTTTAGGTCTTTTCTCGACTTTTTGATTGGGTTTTTTGTTTTTCTGATATTGAGTTGTATAAGCTGCTTGTGTATTTTGGAAATTAATCCTTTGCCAGTTGTTTCATTTGCTATTATATTCTCCTATTCTGAGGGTTGTCTTTTCACCTTGCTTATAGTTTCATTTGCTATTGAAAAGCTTTTAAGTTTAATCAGGTCCCACTTGTTTACTTTTGTTTTTATTTCCATTATTCTAGGAGGTGGGCATAGAGGATCTTGTTTTGATTTATGTCATTGAGGGTTCTGCTTATGTTTCTCTCTAAGAATTTTATAGTTTTTGGTATTACATTTAGGTCTTTAGTCCATTTTGAGTTTACCTTTGTGCATGGTATTAGGAAGTGTTATAATTTCATTCTTTTATGTGTAGCTGTCCAGTTTCCCAGCACCATTTATTGAAGAGGTTGTCTTTGCCCCATTGTATATTATTGCCTCTTTTGTCAAAAATAAGGTACCCATTGGTGCATGGATTTATTTCTGGGATTTCTACTTTGTTCCATTGGTCTATATTTCTGTTTCTGTCCCAGTACCATACTGTCTTGATGACTGTAGCTTTGCAGTATAATCTGAAGACAGGAAGGTTGATCCCTCCAGCTGCATTCTTTCTCAAGACTACTTTGGCTATTTGGAGTCTTTTGTGTTTCCAGATGAACTGTGAATTTTTCATCATAGTTCTGTGAAAAATGCCATTGGCAATATGGTAAGGATCACACTGAATCTGTAGATTGCATTTGGTAGCATAGTCATGTTCACAATATTAATTCTTCCTAACCAGGAACATGGGATATCTCTCCATCTGTTTATGTCATCTTTGATTTTTTTCATCAGTGTTTTATAATTTTCCATATACAGATCTTCTGTCTCCTTAGACAAGTTTACTCCTAGATATTTAATCCTTTTTGTTGCAATGATGAATGGGATTGATTCCTTAATTGCTCTTTCTGATTTTTCACTGTTACTATGTAGAAATACAAGTGATTTCTGTGCATTGATTTTGTATCCTGGGACTTTGCTAAATTCACTGATTAGCTCTAGTGATTTCCTGATACTTTCTTTAGGGTTTTCTATGTACAGTATCATGCCATCTGCAAACAGTGAGAGCTTTACTTCTTTTCTCATATGGACTCCTTTTATTTCTTTTTTTTTCTCTGATTGCTGTAGCTAGGACTTCCAGAACTATGTTTAATAATAGTGGTGAAAGTGGACATCCTTGTCTTATTCCTGATCTTGGGGAATGCTTTCAGTTTTTCACCACTGAGAATATTGTTTGCTGTGAGCTTATCAAATATGACCTTTACTATGTTGAGGAAGGTTCCTCCTATGCTATTTTTTTGAAGAGTTTTACTCATAAATAGGTGCTGAATTTTGTCAAAGGCTTTTTATGCATCTATTGAGATGCTCATATAGTTTTTATCCTTCAATTTGTTAATATGATGTATCACATTAATTGATTTGCATATATTAAAGAATCCTTGGATCCCTGGAATAAACCCAATCCAACTTGATCATGATATATGTGCTTTTTATTGTGTTATTGGATTCTGTTTGCTAAAATTTTGTTGAGGATTTTTACATCTATTTCATCAGTGATGTTGGCCTGTAGTTTCCCTTTTTTTGTGTTGTCTTTGTCTGATTTTGGTATCAGGGTGATGGTGGCCTCGTAGATTGAGTTTGGAAAGGTTCCTTCCTGTGCACTTTTTTGAAAAAGTTTAGAAAGATAGACATTAGCTCTCCTCTAAATGTTTGACAGAATTCTCCTGTGAAGCCATCTGGTCCTGGGCTTTTGATTTTGGGAGATTTTTGATCACAGCTTCAATTCCAGGGCTTGCAATTGGGCTGTTCATAATGTCCATTTCTTCCTGGTTCAGTCTTGGAAGATTGAACTTTTCAAAGAATCTGTCCATTTCTTCCAGGTTATCCTTTGTATTTCTGTGTTGTCTGTTGTAAACTCTTCCTTTTCATTTATTATTTTATTGATTCAATTATTCTCAATTTTTTTTCCTGATGAATCTGGCTAAAGGTTTGTCAGTTTTGTTTATCATCTCAAAGAACCAGCCTATAGTTTTATTAATCTTTACTATGGTTTATTTTATTTCTTTTTCATTTATTTCTGCTCTGATCTTTATGATTTCTTTCCTTCTGCTGATTTGAGGTTCTTTGTTTTCCTTTTTCCAGTTGTTTTAGGTATAAAGTTAAGTTGTCTATTCAATGTCTTTTTTTTTCTTCTTGTTTCTTGAGGTAGAATTGTATTGTATAAACTTCCCTCTTAGAACTACTTTTGCTATATGCCATAGTTTTGAGGTGTTGTGTTTTCATTGGCATTTGTTTCTAGGAATTTTAAAAAATTTCCCTCTTGATTTCTTCAGTAATCTGTTTGTTATTTAGAAATGTATTGTTTAATCTCCACGTGTTTCTGATTTTTGCAATTTTTTATTTCTTGCAATTGATACTAGTCTCATAGCATTGTAGTCAGAAAAGATGCTTGATATGATTTCAATCTTCTTAAATTTACTGAGGTTTGATTTGTGACCCAAGATGTGGTCTATCTTGGACAATGTTCCATGTGTACTTGAGAAAAAGGTGTATTCTTCTGCATTTGGATGGAATGTTCTGAAGATATCAATGAGATCCATCTCATCTAATGTATCATTTAATACTTGTGTTTTCTTATTAATTTTCTGTTGTGATGATCATTGGTGTGAGTGAAGTGTTAAAGTTTCCTACTATTGTTGTGTTAATTTCAATTTCTCCTTCTATATCTGTTAGTGTTTGTCTTATGTATTGAGGTGCTCCTATGTTGGGTGCATAGTGAAAGTGAAAGTGAAAGTGAAGTCGCTCAATCATGTCCGACTCTTTGGAACCCCATGGACTGTAGCCTACCAGGCTCCTCCCTCCATGAGATTCTCCAGCCAAGAGTACTGGAGTGGGTTGCCATTTCTTTCTCCAGGGAATCTTCCTGACCCAGGGATTGAATCCAGGTCTCCCGCGTTCCAAGCAGACACTTTAACCTCTGAGCCATCAAGGAAGCCGTGTTCAGTACATAGATATTTACAATTGTTATGTCTTCCTCTTGGATTGATCCCTTGATCATTATGTACAGTCCTCTTTCTTATCTCTTGTAATATTATTTATTTAAGGTATATTTTATCTGATATGAGGATTGCTACTCCAGCTTTCTTTTGCTGTCCATTTGCATGGAATATATTTTTCAGTCCTCTAAATTTCAGTCTATATGTGTCTCTAGGTCTGAAGTGGGTTTCTTGTAGACAGCATGATATGCATCTTGTTTTTGTATCCATTCAGCCAGTCTGTGTCTTTTGGATGCAGCATTTAATGTTTACATTTAATTATTGATATATATGTTCCTTCTGATGTTTTGTTGATTGGGGTTTGATTTTGTAGATAATTTTCTTCTCTTGCGTTTATTGACTATATAAATCCTGTAACATAAACGCTGGGCTGGAAGAAGCACAAGCTGAAATCAAGATTGCCGGGAGAAATATCATTAACCTCAGATATGCAGATGACACCACCCTTACGGCAGAAAGTGAAGAGGAGCTAAAAAGCCTCTTGATGAAAGTCAAAGAGGAGAGTGAAAAAGTTGGCTTGAAGCTCAGCATTCAGAAAACGAAGATCATGGCATCTGGCCCCATCACTTCATGGGAAATAGATGGGGAAACAGAGGAAACAGTGTCAGACTTTATGTTTTGGGGCTTCAAAATTATTGCAGATGGTGATTGCAGCCATGAAATTAAAAGACGCTTACTCCTTAGAAGGAAAGTTATGACCAACCTAGATAACATATTCAAAAGCAGAGACATTACTTTTCCAACAAAGGTCCATCTAGTCAAGGCTATAGTTTTTCCAGTAGTCATGTATGGATATGAAAGTTGGACTGTGAAGAAAGCTGAGTGCCAAAGAATTAATGCTTTTTAACTGTGGTGTTGGAGAAGACTCTTGAGAGTCCCTTGGACTGCAAGGAGATCCAACCAGTCCATCCTAAAGGAGATCAGTCCTGGGTATACTTAGGAAGGAATGATGCTAAAGCTGAAACTCCAGTAGTTTGTCCACCTCATGTGAAGAATTGACTCATTGGAGAAGACTCTGATGCTGAGAGGGATTGGGGGCAAGAGGAGAAGGGGATGACAGAGGATGTGATGGCTGGATGGCATCACTGACTCGATGGATGTGAGTTTGAGCGAACTCCTGGAGTTGGTGATGGACAGGGAGGCCTAGCATGCTGCAATTCATGGGGTCACAAAGAGTCGGACACGACTGAACTGAACTGAACAACAGGAGAGTGGGGCCAAAAGAAAAAAAAAAGAAATAAAAGAAAAGAGTAAGAAAGAAAAAAAATCCAAAAGAAACTATAGAACAAGTCAAAACATAAGAAGAATAAATGTTTTTCTTGAATAACAGCTGTCAGCGCCCTTTCCCTCAGTGGGAGTCACAGTCTACCTTACCTCTATGGGATGTCCTCCAACACTGGTCTCTGGACTTGCTGTGGGGGTATCTCAGATTCTCATCTAGTCCTACTCCTGTGTGTTCTTGCATCCAATGTTCATAGCTATCAATAGGAGCTCTCAATATCCTTTTATATATTCTGTAGACACAAAGTCTGCTTAGTTTATTAAGTGCACTTAATCTGCAACTTGTACAGCTGGTGGGAAGGTTTGGTTCTTCTTCCTTAGCCATACCACTCCTGGCTTTCAACTGTGGTTTTATTTCCACCTCTGCATGTGGGTCATCCATTGGGATTTGCTCCTGAGGCTGCCCTGGACGACTTGGGTCTGCCCCCATGAGGGTCATGTGCAGAGGTGCTGCAGCTGCTTGGGTTGCTGGGGTTCTGTCAGCACCAGGTACTCAGGGGATTTGGTGGCTAGGGCACCAGGAAATATAGTGCTCTAGAAGGGTATGGCAACCAGTATTGGTCAATACACTCCAGTATTCAGTGTTCTTGAATGGAGAACTTCCTTCTCAGAGAAGCTTGGTGGGCTACAGAGCACATGGTTGCAGAGTTGGACACGACTGAAGTGACCCCATATGCATAGATGCAACTTTTTTTTTTTTTGTCTGTGGCAGCTCTGCCCTAGTGAGGGCTGAGCATGAAGGTGGTACACTTGTTTGGGTTGTGGGGTCCCTGGAGGCTCCAAGTGTGCAGGAACATGGACTGCTTCAGCCACTGGAGTTATGGCCCTATCAGAGTCTTTATTCGAGCCTCTGATAGCTGGCAATCAGAAGGCCTCTTTGGCTAAGTCTTTCTTCATTGCTCCGTCCATTCAGGCACTTAGAGGGCTCGCTTGACTGGGGTCCTTCTCGCTGTTCCATGTGCATCAGGCACACAGAGGGGCCGCCCTGGCTGGGGTCCTACACTGTAGATCAGCACATCAGTCACTTAAGGGGGGCATCCTGACTGTGGCCCTACTCTGTAGATCAGCATGCCAGGCACTTAAAGTGGCACCCTGGGTGGGATCCTACTCTGTAGATCAGTGCATCAGTCACTTAAAGCGGCACCCTGGTTGGGGTCCTACTCTGTAGTTCAGCATGTCAGTCACTTAAGGGGGCATCCTGAATGTGATCCTACTCTGTAGATCAGTGTCAGGCATTTGATGGGCCAGCCTCTCTATTGTTCAACTGCCAATGCTGGCATCTGGGGAGAGAGAGGCTATGGTGATAGCTCCACCCTCTATGCATGACTCAGCAGTATCACCTTGCTTCCATGGCTGCCTGGCTTTCCTCCACAGGCATTTTCCACCACAATCTCCTCCCTCACATCCCCTCCATCCTTCTCTCCACAGTTAAGAGAAGCGCTCACCCTGGCATTGCTCCATAAACCCTATGCTCCAGCTCCCAGCTGCTCTGCCTTCTAGGGGACTTGTGTCCCTGTCTGGGGTATGTATGACTGTGGCAAGGACTGTCTGATTCTCATTCGATTTAGACTGCCACAGATCAGCTGTTTCACTCTCAGCCTTAAATGTTTTTCCTCTGATCTGGACACTTGCCCTGATGTGGGGATTGGACCCCTGCTTCAGTTCCCTAACCTGCTGAGGGCAAGTCCAGTCCTAGTAACACTCCTGTTTTTCCCCCTAGTTCCTTCATCCTACTGAGTTTTGCGTGGTTCTATATATTCTTTTCTGGTGGTCAGGTACTGCTGTTTGCTCTCAGCTGGTGTTCTGCATGCACTTTTGTGTCTGAAGGTGTATTCTTAATGTATCTGTGGAGCAAGATGTACACCATGTCCACCTACTCCTCAGCCATGTTGTTCTCCTCTGCCTTGTATTTTTTATTAATAGCTCCAATTATTCATACCTCATGAAACAGAGGAACATCAAATAAACAACTAACTTTACACCTGATGCAACTGAGAAAAGAAGAACAAAAACCCATCAACGTTAGTAGAAGGAAAGAAATCATAAAAATCAGAGCAGAAATAAAAAGAAATGAAGGAGACTATAGCAAAGATCAGTAAAATAAAGTTGGTTCTTTGAGAAGATAAACAAAATAGACAAACGGATAGCAAAGTCTTTTTATCCATAGCTAATGTTGCTTCAAATATATTATGTGTATCGTTGGATATATACATATATAAGTTACATTAAGACTAGTTACTATTTAAGCTGTCTTCCCAAAGATAGTATTATGATACAGCAATGAAACAGAAATTCATTGTATGCATAGAAAAGAGTGGAAACAGCCAAGGGGTCCACTTTGACATGTTTGTCATTGTCGATGATGATGATTTCATGTTTTCTTGAAAAGCAGCAACCAGGAATATATGGGATCCAAGGAAGAAAAGATCCACTGGTAATGTAAGCTGAATTGTTTTGGCTGGGAGTGAAAAAAAGGTGATAGCAAGCAGCACAGGATAAATTGCCAGGAGACATTCTAGTAAATGAACTTGATGCTGATCCACTGAGAAAATCACATGACAGAGGATGCAAATCTGTGTTTGATGATGAGTGCTTTCTAACTTCAGGGAGGGCTGAACTATGACGCTAGTAACAATCATGGGAAGAGGGTGGTGGCTTAATCAATCAACAATCCATTGTACAGGAGACAGGAATCAAGGGCTTCCCCAAGACAAAGAAATGCAAAAAAGCAAAATGGCTGTCTGGGGAGGCCTTACAAGTAGCTGGGAAAATAAGAGAGGTGAAAAGCAGAGGAGAAAAGGAAAGATATACCCATTTGAATGAAGAGTTCCAAAGAATAGGAAGGAGAGATGAGAAAGCCTTCCTGAGTGATCAATGCAAAGAAATAGAGGAAAACAGTAAAATGGGAAAGACTAATGACCTCTTCAAGAAAATTAGAGATACCAAGGGAACATTTCATGAAAAGATGGCCTCAATAAAGGACAGAAATGGTTGGACCTAACAGAAGCAGAAGATATTAAGAAGAGGTGGCAAGAATACACAGAAGAACTGTACAAAAAAGATCTTCACGACACAGATAATCACGATGGTGTGATCGTTCACACTTACCTAAAGCCAGATATTCTGGAATATGAAGTCAAGTGGGCCTTAGGAAGCATCACTACAAATAAATCTAGTGGAGGTGATGGAATTCCAGTGTTCAAATCCTGAAAGATGATGCTGTGAAAGTGCTGCACTCAATATGCTAGCAAATTTGGAAAACTCAGCAGTGGCCACAGGACTGGAAAAAGTCAGTTTTCATTCCAATCCCAAAGAAAGGCAATGCCAAAGAATGCTCAAACTACTGCACAATTGCATTCATCTCACATGCTAGTAAAGAAATGCTCAAAATTCTCCAAGCCAGGCTTCAGCAATACATGAACCGTGAACTTCCTGATGTTCAAGCCGGTTTTAAAAAAGGCAGAGGAACCAGAGATCAAATTGCGAACATCTGCTGGATCATCGAAAAAGCAAGAGAGTTCCAGAGAAACATCTATTTCTGCTTTGTTGACTATGCCAAAGCCTTTGACTGTGTGGATCACAACAAACTGTGGAAAATTCTGAAAGAGATGGGAATACCAGACCACCTGACCTGCCTCTTGAGAAACCTATAGGTAGGTCAGAAAGTAACAGTTAGAACTGGACATGGAATAACAGACTGGTTCCAAATTGATAAAGGAGTACATCAAGGCTGTATATTGTCACCCTGCTTATTTAACTTCTATGCAGAGTACATCATGAGAAATGCTGGGCTGAAAGAAGCACAAGCTGGAATCAAGATTGCTGGGAGAAATATTAATAACCTCAGATATGCTGATGACACCACCCTTATGGCAAAAAGTGAAGAACTAAGCAGCCTCTTGATGAAAGTGAAAGAGGAGAGTGAAAAAGTTGGCTTAAATCTCAACATTCAGAAAACTAAGATCATGGCATGTTGTCCCATCACTTCATGGCAAATAGATGGGGAAACAGTGGCTGACTTTAATTTTTGAGGTGCAAAGTTAATGTAGATGGTGATTGCAGCCATGAAATTAAAAGACACTTACTTTTTGGAAGGAAAGTTATGACCAACCTAGACAGCATATTAAAAAGCAGAGACATTACTTTGTCAATTTGGCAAACTGATGAGAAAAGCTGACTCATTTGAAAAGACCCTGATGCTGGAAAAAATTGAATGCAGGAGGAGAAGGGGATGACAAACGATGAAATAGCTGGAAGGCATCACTGACACAATGCACATCAGTTTTGGTGGACTCTGGGAGTTGTCGACAGACAGGGAGGCCTGTTGTGCTATGGTTCATGGGTTCCCAAAGAGTTGGACATGACTGAGTGACTGAACTGAGTCCATAACTTAATTGCTTTTGCAACCATTGTGATGAATCATGGCAGGAGGTAAGAGATTCCTCAGCTTTCAGAGCTGTTGGACATTTGAGGAAGAGTTCATTTCTTTCTGTCCTCACTCCAGGCTTTTGTTGTGTGACAGAGAGGCAGGCTTTAGAGGCATCTACCTGGGCTCCCAACAAGACTCTCTAATCTGTCCTTGAGTCTGGCCAGGGAAAGAACCTTCTTTTGGCTTTCATGTCTTCTTCTGAGAAAAGAGCCAAGAAGCACACCTACCTGTAGAGTTCCACAAGGAATAAAAGCCACTGCCAACTACACTGCAGGGATCTTGCACAGGTAGGGCATCCAGGTGTAGCCTTATGTTATCAATGCTGCTGCTGTTAATCTCCTCCACACCTCAGATTGCAAACTATAGCAGTGATGTCTTAGATACTTGCTGTCATGACAGGCTGTGGGGCCTCTGGCAATAGTGAGTTCCCTAAAGGCACCATAGCTTTCTCGTTTGCTATGCTGTGCGTTGCTCAGTCATGTCCAACTCTTTTAGCTGTAGCCTGCCAGGCACCTCTGTCTCCATGGGGATTCTCTAGGCAAGAATACTGAAGTGTGTTCCCATGCCCTCCTCCAGGGCATCTTCCCAACCCACGGATGGAACCCAGGTCTCCTGAATGGCAGGCAGATTCTTTACCATCTGAGCCGCTAGGGAAGCCCATGAATACTGGAGTGGGTAGCCTATCCTTTCTCCAGGGGATCTTTCTGCCCTAGGAATTGAGCCAGTGTCTCCTGCATTGCATGTAGATTCGGTATCAGCTGAGCTACCAGGGAAGCCCAGCCTTCCCATAGCGCATACTAAATCTAATGAGCAAACAAACAATGGGCCTCAACTCTTGGTGTTATGTTTATTTCCTCATATAAAGCACATACTGATCGAGACTACAAGGGCAAGAGTATAAGACTTCATGATTGTTGCCATGTAATAATTCACAAAGAAGGGGACACAGATTTCAGCTAGATAGAAATAGAGATACAGGAGTGAGACTGGCTGGTTTGGGGAATCCCTGGGGAGAGGATTCTTGTCCTTTCTCTGGAGTCTTCAAGTAGAAGATGATTCCTAATAAAGACAAGTGAGGATCTGGGGAAGGTAGCCCAGGACTGATGGAGACAGTAAAGGCTCTGAGGAGAAGACTGAGGATTCTCAGTCACCCAGCTGGATGGTTGGCCAGACAGGAGTGATAAATACGGCCCTCCAGCTGTCAGTCACCTGCTCAAGACAGGCCCATTTGTCCTTACTGGGGATGTTCTACCTCAGCAGACACAAGCAGAAGCAGGTCTGCGTAGCTGTGCACAATTTCTCAGCACACAGTACATGTGTCAGCACCCCACACTCCACCAGAAGACAGTCTACCATTTCAGCTCTCTGCTTCCAGCCATCAAACCTTCACTATGGACCCTATATTTCTACTCAATTTTCTTTATTATCTGTCTGAGTATCAGGTGACCTGAGTCCTGGTCCTGCTTCTGACTCCAACTGACCTTGTGAACTTTGACAAATGACCAACCAGCTCACATTTATTAGAATCAAGTCACTGTCCTTAAAATCTTCCAAGGTATGCGTATGTCTCTTATTGGAAAAACAGAATAAATAGCTTCCAGGAGACCATACAAAAAGTCAATATTCAGAGTTCAGAATTTATGCATTTTCAGCTCACATTTTCATGTCTAATCTCTTAACTTTGGTTCCTCACCAAAAATTGCATGGGAAATGCTGAAGAGTGAGTGTCTAACTGGAGAACCATGGATTCCTTCCAGGTGGAAGCCCACATTACTGAAGAGGAATGCAGAAAAACCCTGGCCACTTTGCTGTGCTGAAGGGTTTGCTGGGATTCTCTGAGTTCTTTTGTTCCTAAATCCAGGCCATGATCATATTGTGTTCCTGAGGATAGCTACGGAAATTTAGACTTGATGATAGGTGGAATGAAAACAGCCTGGCTGAGGGTCAGAAAACTTGAGCTCTATTTTTAGCTAGGCTGCTAATGCCTTGTCCTATTTTGTGCTAATGCTTGGTCTCCTTGGTTGTCCTTTTCTTTGATTGTAAGGTGAGGGCTGGACTCCATGATCCTGGCTCCACGTTCTATCATATACATGTGCTGTTACTCTGCTGTATCAGTCAAAATCCAGGAAGGAAAGAAGAAATAGAGCACACAAGCTATTTCAAATGGAGGGGATTTATCATGGGGACCTGATTACATGGATATGGGAAGTTTGAAAGCAAGAAAATGGTGTGATGAGGCACTCTTTTATGTACTATACCTTTCCATACAAATTTTAGAATAAGCTAATCTATGTGTTCAAAAGTCCTTGATGGAATTTTTAATAGGAATTATGTAATTTACATATTATTTTGTGGAGAACTGATACCTCCACTGTGTTGAGTCTTCTCACCTATGAATGTTATATATTGCCTCATTTGTTTAAGGTTCTTTGATTCCTTTCATAAGCACTGCATAATTTTCAGCATTCAGACACTATGCATATTTTGTTAAATATATACTTAAGTACTTATTTTCTTTGGAGTTATTATAAATAATATTGCTTAAGATTTTATTTGTGAAATCTTGTGTTAGTATACAAGAATGTGATTGATTTTTTCAGAACATTTGAACTTCTCTCTTTTTTTTAAATTTTTAATTGCAGGATAATTGTTTCACAAAGTTGTGTTGGTTTCTGCCATACAACAGTGCAAATCAGCCATAAGTGCATATATATATCCCCTTTCTCTTGAGCCTCCCTATCACCCCCACCACACATCCCATCCCTCTAGGTCCTCAGAGAGCATGAGGCCATGCTCCCTGTATTATATAACAACTTGTCACTAGCTATCTATTTTGCTCAGGTAGTGGATATATGTCAATTCTACTTTCTCAATTCATCCTATCATTGCATCTGCCCCATTGTGTCCCACAAGTCCATTCTGTACATCTGGGTCTCCATTCCTGCCCTGCATATTGATACATCAGTACCACTTTTATAGATTCCATATATACATGTTAATATAAAATGTTTGTTTTTCTCTTTCTGACTACTTTATATAACAGGCTCTAGGTTCATGCACCTCACTACAACTGACTCACATTCATTCCTTTTTATGGCTGAGTAAGGGGAAACAGTAGAAACAGTGTCAGACTTTGTTTTTTGGGGCTCCAAAATCACTGCAGATGGTGAATGCAGCCATGAAATTAAAAGGCGCTTACTCCTTGGAAGAAAAGTTATGACCAACCTAGATAGTATATTCAAAAGCAGAGACATTACTTTGCCGACTAAGGTCCGTCTAGTCAAGGCTATGGTTTTTCCTGTGGTCATGTATGGATGTGAGAGTTGGACTGTGAAGAAGGCTGAGCACCGAAGAATTGATGCTTTTGAACTGTGGTGTTGGAGAAGACTCTTGAGAGTCCCTTGGACTGCAAGGAGATCCAACCAGTCCATTCTGAAGGAGATCANGTGGTACATATACACAATGGAGTATTACTCAGCCATTAAAAAAATACTTTTGAATCAATTCTAATTTATTTATTTTAATTGGAGGCTAATTACAATATTGTGGTTGTTTTTTGCCATACATTGACATGAATCAGCCACGGGTGTACATGTGTCCCCCAGTCCCAAAGCCCCCTCCCACTTCCCTCCCCATCCCATCCCTCTGGGTTGCCCCAGTGTACTGGCTTTGAGTGCCCGGTTTCATACATTGAACTTGAACTGGTCATCTATCTTATATATGGCAATATACATGTTTCAGTCTATTCTCTCAAATCATCCTACCCTCACCTTCTCCCACAGAGTCCAAAAGTCTGTTCTTTTTATCTGTGTCTCTTTTGTTGTCTCATATATAGGGTCGGTGTTACTATCTTTCTAAATTCCATATATATGCATTAATATACTGGACTGGTGTTTTTCTTTCTGACT
The DNA here is from genome assembly GCA_006408695.1 of Aepyceros melampus. NCBI lineage: Eukaryota > Metazoa > Chordata > Mammalia > Artiodactyla > Bovidae > Aepyceros > Aepyceros melampus. Next base: position 84,573 of record SJXQ01001825.1, on the reverse strand, counting down.
TACTTCACTCTGTATAATAGGCTCCAATTTCATCCATCTTATTAGAATTGACTCAAATGTGTTCTTTTTAATAGCTGAGTAATAATCTATGTCCATAGGAGTTTTTTAAAAAGGAATTTCCTTATAAAATATATAACATTTACATAAATAATGATTTGAAGTTCTGAAGAAGGTAACAGTTACAATACAGCATACATACAATACCATGTTCAGTTTGAAGTGAATATAAGCCTGAACATGGCCCATACTGATGGCAATATAACTATCTGCAAACTATAACAAAGCTGTAATATATGCATTAAGGAAAGTGATAAGGTTTAAAATCATAAATAACTTAATAAAGTAAAGCATAATTTTGTTTAAAATAAACTCATAATCCATATTCTGAGAAAAACTCTTTACATTACTAACTACTATCTCCCTCATTCAAAGGTAAACTTTCACATATTACAATCTTACAAACACACACATGCAAACATATATATATATACACATATATAAAATTTTGTTAGCTTACAATGTTTGGATTTTCAAATGACATTTTTATGAAAAATCAGTAAATTTGATTTGAACTATGGTAATATATTGCTGTCCACTAACATGAAAATGACTGTTAAACGGTATGTGAGAGATAATAGGCAACCCACTCCAGTGTTCTTGCCTGGAGAATCCCAGGGACGGGGGAGCCTGGTGGGCTGCCGTCTATGGGGTCACACAGAGTCGGACACGACTGAAGTGACTTAGCAGCAGCAGCAGCAGAGAGATAATAATCTATGAGTTCATTCATGATATTCAAGATGCTATTTATTAAGAGACATATCATGGCAGTTGGTTTGGTATTAATTTTTCACACAATACAAATAAATTTAACCTTTGAGGCTGCATGATTCTGAAGAAGACTTAACATTTTTCAAGTTAACTTTCACTCTAAATAAAAGCCATGATCTTCAAAAATAATTTGTTCATGCATCTATCAATAAATATGTGGTAAGTAAGCTGCTATCATTAACAAATGATAGAAATATAAACAATAGCCAAGTAATTACAGAAATGTTTTAGGCTGACAATGCAATTCAAACACCTATTTTCAGACACCTATTTACGTCACTATATTAACACACACAGAAACAAAGCTTAACTATTAAGGAGAATCAGAAAGATTCTGAGAGGGAGTTTTATTTGTGCTGAGCCTTGAAGAACGAGTAAGGGTTTGCTGTTTTCCAACAGAGGTAACAGCATGCTCAAAGGCACAGTCTGAACTGAACTGAACTGATAACCTCAATATGAGATGTCTAACTAAAGCAAGCACCACCAACAAGACCAAGATGGCATCTCCTCTTCTAAAGTTTAGGTTTTGTCCAGAATTCTTGATATAGGGAATAGCCCATACCAAGAGTCCTTGCTCCCACAACAAAGCCTTGGGCTGCCACACTCATGGATCAGGTGAACAGGCATTTCAGTATTTCCCCTGCTCTTCAATCTATACAATCCATATGCAACAATTGCTGCAAAACCTGCTATTCCAATGGGGACAAATGGTACCTCTCTAGCTTTTCAGATAAGTTTAGATCCTTGATCTTCATCATATGAAGAAACAGAAACATTTGTGTCACTTGACATAGTGATTGAAGAATCTTCAATTACAAGACATTTCAGGTTCTTACTGGCTTCTGACCCCACTCCCATACCCACCCTCCATGGATTTTTTAAAATTAATTAATTTATATTAAAAAAATTTTTTTTTAATTTTAATTTTTACTTTATTTTACTTTACAATACTGTATGGTTTTGCCATACATTGACATGAATCCATCTCAGGTGTACATGAGTTCCCAATCCTCAACACCCCCCCCCACCTCCTACCCCATATCAACTCTCTGGATCATCCCCGTGCACCAGTCCCAAGTATCCTGTATCCTGTATTGAACATAGACTGGCGATTCATTTCTTACATGATAGTGTACATGTTTCAGTGCCATTCTCCCAAATCTTCCCACCCTCTCCCTCTCCCTCAGAGTCCAAAAGTCTGTTCTATTCATCTGTGTCTCTTTTGCTGTCTCGCATACAGGGTTATCATTACCATGTTTCTAAATTCCATATATATGTGTTAGTATACTGTATTGGTGTTTTTCTTTCTGGCTTACTTCACTCTGTATAATTGGCTCCAGTTTCATCTATGGAAAACAGTGTGGAGATTCCTTAAAAAATTGCAAATAGAAATACCATATGACCCAGCAATCCCACTGCTGGGCATACACACCGAGGAAACCAGAATTGAAAGAGACACATGTACCCCAATGTTCATTGCAGCACTGTTTATAATAGCCAGGACATGGAAACAACCTAGATGTCCATCAGCAGATGAATGGATAAGAAAGCTGTGGTACATATACACAATGGAGTATTACTCAGCCATTAAAAAAATACTTTTGAATCAATTCTAATTTATTTATTTTAATTGGAGGCTAATTACAATATTGTGGTTGTTTTTTGCCATACATTGACATGAATCAGCCACGGGTGTACATGTGTCCCCCAGTCCCAAAGCCCCCTCCCACTTCCCTCCCCATCCCATCCCTCTGGGTTGCCCCAGTGTACTGGCTTTGAGTGCCCGGTTTCATACATTGAACTTGAACTGGTCATCTATCTTATATATGGCAATATACATGTTTCAGTCTATTCTCTCAAATCATCCTACCCTCACCTTCTCCCACAGAGTCCAAAAGTCTGTTCTTTTTATCTGTGTCTCTTTTGTTGTCTCATATATAGGGTCGGTGTTACTATCTTTCTAAATTCCATATATATGATTAATATACTGGACTGGTGTTTTTCTTTCTGACTTACTTCACTCTGTATAATAGGCTCCAATTTCATCCATCTTATTAGAATTGACTCAAATGTGTTCTTTTTAATAGCTGAGTAATAATCTATGTCCATAGGAGTTTTTTAAAAAGGAATTTCCTTATAAAATATATAACATTTACATAAATAATGATTTGAAGTTCTGAAGAAGGTAACAGTTACAATACAGCATACATACAATACCATGTTCAGTTTGAAGTGAATATAAGCACTGAACATGGCCCATACTGATGGCAATATAACTATCTGCAAACTATAACAAAGCTGTAATATATGCATTAAGGAAAGTGATAAGGTTTAAAATCATAAATAACTTAATAAAGTAAAGCATAATTTTGTTTAAAATAAACTCATAATCCATATTCTGAGAAAAACTCTTTACATTACTAACTACTATCTCCCTCATTCAAAGGTAAACTTTCACATATTACAATCTTACAAACACACACATGCAAACATATATATATATACACATATATAAAATTTTGTTAGCTTACAATGTTTGGATTTTCAAATGACATTTTTATGAAAAATCAGTAAATTTGATTTGAACTATGGTAATATATTGCTGTCCACTAACATGAAAATGACTGTTAAACGGTATGTGAGAGATAATAGGCAACCCACTCCAGTGTTCTTGCCTGGAGAATCCCAGGGACGGGGGAGCCTGGTGGGCTGCCGTCTATGGGGTCACACAGAGTCGGACACGACTGAAGTGACTTAGCAGCAGCAGCAGCAGAGAGATAATAATCTATGAGTTCATTCATGATATTCAAGATGCTATTTATTAAGAGACATATCATGGCAGTTGGTTTGGTATTAATTTTTCACACAATACAAATAAATTTAACCTTTGAGGCTGCATGATTCTGAAGAAGACTTAACATTTTTCAAGTTAACTTTCACTCTAAATAAAAGCCATGATCTTCAAAAATAATTTGTTCATGCATCTATCAATAAATATGTGTAAGTAAGCTGCTATCATTAACAAATGATAGAAATATAAACAATAGCCAAGTAATTACAGAAATGTTTTAGGCTGACAATGCAATTCAAACACCTATTTTCAGACACCTATTTACGTCACTATATTAACACACACAGAAACAAAGCTTAACTATTAAGGAGAATCAGAAAGATTCTGAGAGGGAGTTTTATTTGTGCTGAGCCTTGAAGAACGAGTAAGGGTTTGCTGTTTTCCAACAGAGGTAACAGCATGCTCAAAGGCACAGAAGAAAGAAAATCCTAATGTATTCAGATAACAGCAGACAGATTTCAGGTCATGATGTGTTCAGGGTGTGCATGTGGCTTTATAAGAGGAGAGGATGGGCAGGGAAGGAATGGCAAGAACAAGCCTTGTAAAACAAGCAGGGTTCAGACAGTGGACTTTATCTAAAGGGCAATGGGGCTCCTTGGAAAGGTTTTTAGCAAAGAAGTGGCATGACCACACCTACATTTTAGAAAATTCATTTTGATCATGGTGTAGAAAAATAGACTGCAATCTGCAGAGGAACTACTATCAGAGAAAACCATTTGGAGGCCATTTTAATAATCAAAAATAGTGAAGAAATAAAGTAATGGGAATGAGCATAAAGGAGGGAATTAAAGATATACTTAATAGGTACACTCACAGAATGGGATAGCAGGGTACAAAAAGAAAAATCAAGGCCAACCTTCAAGTACACTTTGTGCTGTGCTCAGTCGTGTCCCACTTGTTGCGACCCCACAGACTGCAGCCCGCCAGGCTCCTCTGTCCATGGGGATTCTCCAGGCAAGAATACTGGAGTGGGTTGCCATGTCCTCCTGCAGGCAAGTACCCATTAGGGAAACGTATATGAAAACCACAAAGAGATGGGACCTCCCTGGTGGTCCAGTTGATAAGAACCTGTATTCTAATGCAGTGGACACAGGTTCGATTACCAGTCAGGAAACTAAGATCCCACGTGTCAGGAAGCAACTAAGCCTGCGTGTGGCAACTACAGAGCCCAGCACTCCAGAGCCGGCACACATCCCAACAGGAGATAAGCCCCTCTGCTGCAACAAAAGCTCCCACATGCCACAACAGCCAAAAATAAATAAATAAGAATATTTTTAAAAATCTACAATGAGGTACCATTTCACACCTTACTAGAATATCTATAATAAAAATGGCAAATAATAACAAAGAGAAACTAGACCTCTCATTGCTAGCGGGACTATAAAATTGCACAGTCATTTTAGAAAATAATTTGATACCTTCCTAAAAAGTTAAAATATAAATTTTCCACACATGCATACTAAGTTGCTTCAGTTGTGTCCAGTTCTGTAGGACCCCATGGCCTGTAGCGTGCCAGGCTCCTCTGTCCATGGGATTTTCCAGGCAAGAATAATGGAGTGGGTTGCCATGCCCTCCTCCAGGGAATCTTCCTGACTCAGAGACTGAACCTGTATCTCTTATGTCTCCTGCATTGGCAGTCAGGTTCTTTAGCACTAGTACCACCTGGGAAGCCCAGATTTGTCATAAATGAATCCAACAGATATGGAAATATGGATCTACACAAAGACATGACCGTAACGTTTAGAACATTATTCATAATTCCCCAAACTAGAAAACAACTCAAATGTCCATCAACTGATAAACAGATAAACAAAATACAGTACAGCCACACAGTGGAATATTATTCAGCAGTAAAAAGGGATGGTGTGCTGGTACATGAATTTCAAAAACATGCTAAGTGAAAGAAGCCAGTCACAAAAGCCACACATTGTTATCATTCCATTTATGGAAATCTTTAGAAAAGGCAAATCAAGGGACAGGAATAGATTAATAATTGCTTGGGACTGGGGGGTGGGAAAAGGAAATGATACAAATGAACATAAAAGATCTTTTTAGAATGATAGAAATATTCTACAATTGGACTGTTGAGGCAGTTTCAAATTTGATAAGCATAATTGATCAGGCTAAAAAGAAGGTGAATTTTATGGTATATAAATTATGTTTCAATAAAGCTGTTAAAGAAAATGAAATACTAAACAGAGTTCATGAGTAAGATAACGATTTCTACTTGGACATGTTAAATTTAAAGTGCTACTGGGACATGTAGAAGGAATTGCCTGAAAATGCAAATCTTGCGTGCAGGATAACAATCAGCTCAGAGATACAGGCAGTTCCCGAAGTCATTTATGTGAACGAACTAGCTCACAGTTTGCATGTGTGAGACAGAGGCCATGGACGGATCTCTGGAGAATACCAACACTGAACATTTGTAGAAAGAGCCCATTAAGAAATTATCAGAGAAATAAGAAAAGAACAAATATGACCAACAGCAAGCTCTTCTTCCACAATTCAAAATGCTTATCCTATTTCTAAATTTAGCACTTTACTCAACATCTAACCCCCAGCGATGGAAGATGAGGCTTCAGCTGTCTTACACTACCCTCTACTTCTTTGATTTGAATGTTTGATAAGTTACACTGTCTCTATTTCTTCTCTTGGTTATATCTGCAATTTTAAATAATATACTTCTATGTCCTCATCAATGAACTTGAGTCAATTCACAGACCGGCTTAACTTTACTATAACTTTGCTCCCAACTTTTCTCTCCCCTCTTCCTCTTTCTGCCTTGGTAGCTATACCTTGACTCCTACATCATGAAGGTTTTTAACATTTACATTCTCATCTGTGACCCTAAAAAAGTGTTTCATAACTTTGCCTCTACATGTAAAAGTTGAAAACCAATAAACTACAGTTTTATCAATATTACTATAAATACTATTAAGAGCAGATCCATGTCATGTGAATATTTCCTTCTCTTGTTTCAAGGCCACAATACTTGGGCTATTCGTAAGATAATATTCCCAACAGCAAGACAAAAAGTAGATTCTCTTCAACTCTAGATTGATTAAAATCATGCTGTATGTGAAGATGCATTTTATTTGTACCTTGTTTTTCTTAAACAGCTTGAGAGCTTGACAGTTGCCTTCTTTTTGGTGGGCTGGAGGGACAACTGAAGAACACTGAGCTTTATCATAACATCTCAAATATTCAGCTGCTTTTTTGTAGTATAGGGATTTATTTATACCAATAGCACATGATCCAGCATAAAATCAAATCTCTTGAAATGTTTACTCTGTGACTTCCTAATAATTCAGGGACAGGGCTACATCATCTAATCTCTTCACACACGTTGAGGTAAGGTAGGAATTTCTTAAACCACAGGTATGACGTGACTGCACAGAGTCTGCACCAGTGCACTGCTGGTGCTTAGTCCTCAGAGTGACTCTGGTTGTCCTCCAATGGGTCTTTCAAGAACTGTGCTCTGGAAGTCAGGATCAGTGAAAATGGGGTTGTATCTGGGAGCCTGGCCATGGTCTCCAGGTCCTAATAATGCCAGTGGTTCTGTCTGGATCATTTTTGGAGACAAAGGACTTCCTGGTTTCTGTCAGCCTCAGCATCACGACTAGGCCCGCTTCTCCCTCAATCTGGACTTCATACCATGTTTCAGGATTCACTTTCTTCCTGGGCACGAACAGCCTGTTTAGCAGAATGGTAATTCCAAGGTCAGCACAGTGAAAGGGAGTGACAAGGTAGGCACCAGTAAACAAAGGGAGTCAAGGCCAGCCTCCTGGGCACAGTCCACCATGGTCTGAGACATCATGTACAGCAACTTGGAGGTCAAAGTGCCTCCTGACCTTCACTGGCCTGTACTCCAGATGTTTCAGTTCCACTGGATCTGCTGGCAGAGAAATGGGCTTGGTAATCACTCTAGCTCTGCCATCAACTTTAGCTTCCACTTCCAACACTGGATCTGCCATGTCCCTGGGCCAAAGGCAGTACAGGAACGAGAAGCAGAAACCACTAGAGGAAGGAGCTGTCTTCTGTTTCTGTGGCAGTTGCTTTGGCTTAAGAGTTGCCCCACCTGCTGGGCCTAGAGGCCAGTCCTTGGGAGAACACACAAACTGTGTTGATTAGTTATGCTTTCCTTTAGGGTCCGAGACCCCAGGGTTTCAGTTTGGGGTTGGCTCCACATTAGCCCAAGGAGGCACAGGAAGTTACTGCATGTCCACAGTCAAGTTGTAATCCAGGAGTGCAGGAGGAGTCAGTCATGGGGCTGTCATGAGGACAGAATTCTCACCAAAGGAGGCATGCAACCAGGGCCTGATGGCCTGCTTCAGAGGCTCAGGCAGCAGTCCCCGAGCATATTGCAATGTCCATACCCATCCACGCACCCTCCTGGGCCAAGTGGAAGGCAGGGACAGAGCAGTTTTTCCTAGGTGGATAGGGCACACTTGGATGAGTCCTCACCTGGGCCCAGGGCTACCTCAAGGATGCTCCTCCTGACAGTTGGCCTGGTGCCCACTCCACACAGCCCCAGCCCCGGCTCTCACTCAGTGTCTTAATCATCCTATTTATTGTATGCAGTCTTCTTTCATTTTGTTGGACATCCCTTCCAACACTCTATCTCTTGCTCAAATCTAGAACTACTACCAAATTCAGCATAACGATAATAACTACTGCTTTTTTTAACTTTTATTTTTTTACTGAAGTGTAGGTGATTTACCAGAGAAGGCGATGGCAGTACTCCAGTACTCTTGCCTGGAAAATCCCATGAACGAAGGAGCCTGGTGGGCTGCAGTCCCTGGGGTCACAAAGAGTCGGACATGACTGACTTCACTTTCACGCATTGGAGAAGGAAGCGGCAACCCACTCCAGTGTTCTTGCTTGGAGAATCCCAGGGACGGGGGAGCCTGGTGGGCTGCCGTCTATGGGGTCGCACAGGGTCGGACATGACTGAAGCGACTTAGCAGCAGCAGCAGCAGGTGATTTACAGTGTATCAGGTATACAGGAAAGTGATTCAGCTACACATATATGTCTCTGTTTTTTTTTAAACTTTTTTCCATTATGGGCTATTATAAACTATTGAATACAGTTCCGTGTTACATAGTAGGTCCTTGTTATTTATTTATATATAGTAGTCTGTATTTGTTAATCCCAGATTCCAAATTTATCACTTCCCCTTTGATAACCACAAGTTTGTTTTCTATGTCTGTGAGTCTATGTCTGTTTTGTAAATAATTTCATTTCTATCATTTTTTAATAGTTGGATTATTTTTTAATAATTTTTATTTATTTTATTTTTGGTTACACTGGGTCTTCATTACTGCACGTGGCCTTTCTCGAGCTGTGGAGAGCAGGGGACTCTACTCTCTAGCTGTAGTGTGTGGGCTTCTCACTGCAGTCACTTCTCTTGTTCAGAGCATGGGCTCTAGGCACATGGGTTGCAGCATGTGGGCTGTAGAGCAAAGGCTCAGTAGCTGTGGTGCACAGGCTTAGTGCTCTGCAGCATGTGAAAACTTCCCAGACTAGGGATCAAACCCATGTCCCCTGCATTAGCAGGCAGACTCTCCTCCACTATACCACCAGTGAAATCCTCATGTTTTTAGATTCCACATATAAGTGATTTCACTAAAACCATATGCAAAAATAAACTCAAAATGGATCCAAGATCTAAATGTAAGACTGGACACTATAAAACTCCTAGACGAAAACATAGTCAGGACATTCTTTGATATAAATTGAAGCAATTATTTTTTTGGATCTACCTCCTTGAGTAATGAAAACAAAAACAAAAATAAATAAACGAGACCTAATTAAAGTCTTTTGCATAGCAAAGGAAACCATAAACAAAATGAAAAGACAATCTATAGAATGGGAGAAAATATTTGTAAATGATGCAACCAGCAGGGACTAATTTCCAAATACACAAATAGCTCATAGAGCTCAATAGCAAAAAAAAAAAAAAATGGGCTCAAGACCTACAGACATTTCTCCAAAGAGAACATACAGATGGCAAACACAGGAAAAGATGCTCAGTATCACTAATTATTAGAGAAATGCAAGTTAAAACCACAATAAGATACCAGCTTACACCGGTCAGAATGGCCATCATTAAAAAGTCTACAATAATAAATGCTGGAGATGGTGTGGAGGAAAGGTAACTGTCCTACACTTCTGGTAAGAATATAAATTGGTGCTGCTACTGCTGCTGCTGCTAAGTCGCTTCAGTTGTGTCTGACTCTGTGCGAACCCATAGAGGGCAGCCCACTAGGCTCCTCTGCCCTGGGATTCTCCAGGCAAGAATATTGGAGTGGGTTGCCATTCCCTTCTCCAATGCATGCATGCTAAGTGGCTTCAGTCGCGTCCAACTTTGTGTGACCCTATGGACAGCAGCCCACCAGGCTCCTCTGTCCACCACAGATTCTCTAGGCAAGAATACTGGAGTGGTTTGCCATTTCCTTCTCCGATAGATCGGTGCAGCTACCATGAAAAATAGTATGGTGGGTTCTCAAAAACTAAATATAGATTTACCACATCTTTTGGCAATCCCACTTCTGGGAATGTATACAGAGAAAACCATAATCCAAAAATACATGTGCCCCAGTGTTCACAGCAGCATTATTTACAATAGCCAAGACAGGGAAGCAACCTAGATGTCCATCGACAGATGGATGGATGAAGATGATGTGGTGTGTATACACAACGGAATAATATGCAGCCTTAAAAAAGAATGAAACAATGTCATCTGTAGCAACATGGAACATACTAAGTGAAGTAAGTCAGACAAATATGTGATATCACTTATATGTGGAATCTAAAAAAGATACAAATGAACTTTTTACAGAACAGATTCATATATACAGAAAACAAACTACTATAAATAAAATAAATAAACAATATTCAATATTGTATAATAAGCCATAATGGAAAAGAATTCAAAAATAGAATAAAAATAATGGCCTAAAGTTGACATATCTCTTTTCTTCATGGAAATAAGCATGCTCCTTTGATGATGGCTCAGATGGTAAAGAATATGCCTGCAATGCAGGAGACTCAGGTTCAATCCTTGGGTTGGGAAGATCCCCTGGAGTAGGGAATAGCTACCCACACCACTGGGTTTCCCAGGTGGCACTAACTGGTAAAGGACCTGCCTGCCAATGCAGGAGACATAAGAGATGAGATTCAATCCCTGGATTAGGAAGAATCCCTGGAGGAGGAAATGGCAACCCACTCCCACATTCTTGCCTGGAGAATCCCCATGGACAGAGCCTGGTAGGCTACAATCCATGAAGTCATAGAGTCGACACAACTGAGTAACTAATACTTCAATGGCTACAGCAACAAATTTTGAAATCAAGTAGTCTAAGTCCTCCGGGTTTGTTCCTTTTCTAAATTGTTTCAGCTGTTCTAGGTCCACTGTCTTTCTATATAAATTCTAGAATTAGCTTACCAATTACTAATTTTTAAATGCTGTTGGGATACTGATAGTGAATGTGTTTAATCTATAGATCAAGAGCTATACACTTAGAACAAAACTTTATATTATTTCGACAAAAGTATGAAGGTAATTCAGTGAGGAAAAGGTAGTCTTTTCAACAAATGGTGCTGAAATATTTGAATGTCCATGTACAAAACACAGAATTATACCTTTACCTTGTAGCATACAAAAAAATTAACTCAAAATACATCACAGGCCTATATGTAAGAGCTAAAACTATAAAACTTCTAAAAGAAAATCTTTGTGACTTTGGGTTAGGCAAAGATTTCTTAAATATGACAGCAAGAGGACAGTTCATAAAAGAAAAAGTTGACAAATTAGACTATCAAAGTTTAACTTTTCAATTGGAAAAAAATTAAGAAAATGAAAAGGCAAGCCACAGAATGGAAGAACATACTTACAAATCATATATCTGATTAAAGACTTGTATCCAGACAATATAAAGAACTCTTACAAATGAAAGGAAGACAACCCAATTAAAAAATGGGCAATCATTTTTTTTCAACTTAGGGAAACTTAACTTAAAACCTCAACAAGATACTACTACCTATCTACTAGAATAACTGTAATAAAAAATACTGACAATATAGTTTCGCAAGGATGTAGAGAAACTGGGAGTCTCACACAGTACTGGCGGAAATGTAAAACAGTACGACCACTTTGGAAAAGTGTGGCTGTTTCTTAAAAATGTCAACATATGTTTATCATAAAACCCAGCAATCTTTCTCCTAAGACTCTGCCTAAAAGAAATGAAAACATATGTCCACTCAAAAGATTTGTACACAAATATTCATAGCAGATTTTTTAATTTAGACACTTCGGATAACCAAAAATGAAAAAAATTTTACTAAAAAAGCTGCATTAAAGTATGAATGGAAAGTACCTAAAGAATGAACGCAAAAAAGGAAAATAATTCTAGCTGTAAAAAGGAAATAAGGGCCAAGAAAGTTGTGAATATGGTGGCAAATCCAAATAAACACTATATAAAAAGTGGAAATGTCCTTTGGGTTCAGCTGGTAAAGAATCTGCCTGCAGTGCAGGAGACCCTGGTTCAATTCCTGGGTCAGGATGTTCCCCTGCAGAAGGAATAGGTTACCCACTCCAATATTCTTAGGCTACCTACTCCAGTATTGGGCTTCTCTGGTGGCTCAGACAGTAAAGAATCCGCCTGCAATGCAGGAGACCTGGGTTCGATCCCTGAGTTGGGAAGATCCCCTGGAGGAAGGCATGGCAACTCACTCCAGTATTTTTGCCTGGAGAATCCCCATGGACAGAGGGGCCTGGCAGGCTACAGCCCATGGGGGTGCAAAGGGTTAGATTCAATTGAGCAACTAGGCACAGCAAAGCAATATGCAAGTAGCATTAAATACCTGAAAATAAAAGCATGAAAGTTAGCAAGGGGTAAATTAAATGTGTCCTAAGATCCTTTTAGTTTGTGGGATGAGAGCAAAAGTTACACTTTTGACTTTGAAAGTGAAATTTTTTCACTTTTCCAAAGTGGCCATACCATTTTACATTTCCACCAGTATGATATGAGGATTTCAGTTTCTCTATATCCTTGCCAAAACTATATTGTCAGTATTTTTTATTATAGTTATTCTAGTAGGTAGGTAGTATTATCTTGTTGAGGTTTTAATTTCAGTTTCTGAAGACATTGTTGCTGCTGCTGTTGCTGCTGCTGCTAAGTCGCTTCAGTTGTGTCCAACTCTGTGCGACCCCAGAGACGGCAGCCCACCAGGCTCCCCCGTCCCTGGGATTCTCCAGGCAAGAATACTGGAGTGGGTTGCCATTTCCTTCTCCAATGCATGAAAGTGAAAAGTGAAAGTGAAGTCGCTCAGTCGTGTCTGATCTTAGTGACTTCATGGACTGCAGCCTACCAGGCTCCTCTGTTCATGGGATTTTCCAGGCAAGAGTACTGGAGTGGGGTGCCATTGAAGACATTCAGTTCAGTTGCTCAGTCATGTCCAACTCTTTGCGACCCCATGAATCGCAGCACGCCAGGTCTCCCTGTCTATCACCAACTCCTGGAGTTCACTCAAACTCATGTCCATTGAGTCAGTGCTGCCATCCGGCTATCTCATCCTCTGTTGTCCCCTTTTCTTCCTGCCCCCAATCCCTCCCAGCATCAGAGTCTTTTCCAATGAGTCAACTCTTCACGTGAGGTGGCCAAAGTACTGGAGTTTCAGCTTTAGTATCATTCCTTCCAAAGAACACTCAGGACTGATCTCCTTCAGAATGGACTGGTTGGATCTCCTTGCAGTCCAAGGGACTCTCAAGAGTCTTCTCCAACACCACAGTTCAAAAGCATCAATTCTTCGGTACTCAACCTTCTTCACAGTCCAACTCTCACATCCATACATGACCACTGGAAAAACCATAGCTTTGACTAGAAGGACCTTTGTTGGCAAAGTAATGTCTCTGTTTTTGAATGTGCTATCAAGGTTGGTCATAACTTTCCTTCCAAGGAGTAAGTATGGCTGCAATCACCATCTGCAGTGATTTTATGGCTGCAATCACCATCTGCAGTGATTCTGGAGCCCAAAAAAATAAAGTCTGAAAGATTTCAGTAAATGAAGAATGCATCTGGTACTTTCTAGGGTAACAACCAGTACAATAGAAACAGTGTTTTAAGTTCAAACTTAAACTAGCAGAGGGGAAAGCTGAAAAAAAAAAAATCCCTAAGAAGGAAAAAGGAGAGAAAATAAAACAGATGCGAGAGACAAACTATGAATCAAATGAGATAGAGTAAACAGGAATATTTCCCCCATCTCCTCTTAGGAACTCTGCCAATAAGAAAGTCATGAACTCTTTGTTTATTATAGCCTTTCCAATTTGTTTCTCCCTGTACAATACTGTTCTCTTTAACTTTGTGTGTGGGGACTTGCAAGTAGATTACCATGTCTGCAGACACTGAACTGAAATTCTCTGCTGATCCCAAATAAACCCACTTTTTTAAATTGTTGCTGGAAAAGTACCTGGAAGTTTACTTCTTTTAGGCAAAATGTTTGAACAACATAATATTAAAAAAAAACCTTGAGCTAATAAAAATATGTAAACAATACTCCTAACAAGTGCTAAATAAACTTTTTTTTCAAGCATACACAGATTTATAAAAAACATATCAAACTGAAAAGCAAGTCCCAGAAATGTTTAAATGACTGAAATCATATGGAGTAAGTTCTCTGACCATAGTGAGAATAAACTAGAAATTTTAAATGGTTCAGTGAAGAAATTTAAAATATATTTTAACTCAAAACAATAAAATAAATGGTAATAGGATCATATATATAAATTTTGGAAATATTATATATTAAAATATGGATGAAACTAAAGCAACATTTAGAGGAAAATTTACAGCCTTAAATGCATATGTTAAAGGAAAAAGAGGCTTACAGATGTTAAGCTAAACATCCAGCTAAAAAGAAAAAGAAAACAATTCAAAGAAAGTTTAAAGAAGGAAACAAAGAATAGAAACAACAAAATGAAAAGCAAACATACCATTCAGAGAATTAACAAGGCCAGAAGTTGATCTAATCTTTGAAAAGTTTAGAAAAATTGACTATCATTTATTAAGATTGAGCAAGAAAAAATTTAAAAATTACAGGTCAATATCCTGGATGAAACAGATGCAAAAATCCTCAACACAACACTAGCAAATTCAACCAATTCAACCACTACCAATTGAACAGTATTTTAGAAATCTTAAAGGTCACCATACACCATGATCAAGCGGGATTTATTCCTGGGATGTAAGTGGTTCAACATACACAATTCAATCAATGAGATTCTCTTTATTAACAAAAGTGATTAGGGATAGAAAACTCAGCAGTGGCCACAGGACTGGAAAAGGTCAGTTTTCATCCCAATTCCAAAGAAAGGCAATGCCAAAGAANTAAATATTCATTGGAAGCACTAATGCTGAAGCTGAAACACCAATATTCTGGCCACCTGTTGTGAAGAACTGATTCATTTGAAAAGACCCCGATGCTGGGAAAGATTGAAGCTGGGAGGAGAAGGGATGACAGAGGATGAGATGGTTGAATGGCATCACCAACTCAATGGACATGAGTTTGAGTAAACTTCAGGAGCTGGTGATGGACAGGGAAGCCTGGCATGCTGTAGTCCATGGAGTTGCAAAGAGTTGGACAGGACTGAGCAACTGAACTGAACTTATCCTAAGAAATATCTGGTGTCACACAAATATACAGATGAAGAGAAAAGGACCTTGCAAACTTCATGAAAAAATTCTTAGATCACATTTTGAGAACCACTGCCTAGGAGTCGAATTGCTTTTCAAAATATCCTAAATTGTCTTTAATATTAGTTATATCAATTTATATTTTTTAACAGTATGTTCTTATTGTCCATGCCCTTGAATATATTTAATATTGTCAGGCATTTATGGTCTTTAAAAATCTATTGTATAGGAAATGATATCATATCATGGCTTTAATTTTCCTTTATCTAATGACTAATAAGTTGAATATCTTAGGACTATACACATATTTTATCTTACATATAGTGCTAGTCAAATCTTTTGATCCCTTTAATATTGAGTTATTTATTTTTTATTAACTCTTTTTGTATTTTGGAAATCATTCCTTTTCTTTCTATTCCTATATACATATATTTGCTCAACTTGTTTTTATTCTGTTTATGCTAACTTTTGTTGAACTGTTATAAATCTTAATGAAGAGAAATTTATTACGTCAAGGCTGTATATTGTCACCCTGCTTATTTAACTTCTATGCAGAGTACATCATGAGAAACACTGGACTGGAAGAAACACAAGCTGGAATCAAGATTGCTGGGAGAAATATCAATAACCTCAGATATGCAGATGACACCACCCTTATGGCAGAAAGGGAAGAGGAACTAAGAAGCCTCTTGATAAAGGTGAAAGAGGAGAGTGAAAAAGTTGGCTTAAAGCTCAACATTCAGAAAACGAAGATCATGGCATCCGGTCCCATCACTTCATGGGAAATAGATGGAGAAACAGTGGAAACAGTGTCAGATTTTATTTTGGGAGGCTCTAAAATCACTGCAGATGGTGACTGCAGCCATGAAATTAAAAGACTCTTACTCTTTCGAAGAAAAGTTATGACCAACCTAGATAATATTTCAAAAGCAGAGACATTACTTTGCCGACTAAGGTCCGTCTAGTCAAGGCTATGGTTTTTCCTGTGGTCATGTATGGATGTGAGAGTTGGACTGTGAAGAAGGCTGAGCGCCGAAGAATTGATGCTTTTGAACTGTGGTGTTGGAGAAGACTCTTGAGAGTCCTTTGGACTGCAAGGAGATCCAACCAGTCCATTCTGAAGACAGCCCTGGATTTCTTTAGAAGGAATGATGCTAAAGCTGAAACTCCTGTACTTTGGCCACCTCATGCGAAGAGTTGACTCATTGGAAAAGACCCTGATGCTGGGAGGGATTGGGGGGCAGGAGGAGAAGGGGATGACAGAGGGTGAGATGGCTGGATGGCATCACTGACTCGATGGATGTGAGTCTGAGTGAATTCCGGGAGTTGGTGATGGACAGGGAGGCCTGGCGTGCTGCAATTCATGGGATCGCAGAGTCGGACACGACTGAGCGACTGAACTGAACTGAACCGAACCCTTATAGTCTGTCCTTTTGAGATTTAAGAAAGCCTTCAGTATGCCAAAGTCATAAAAGTGTTCTCCTAAACATACTTCCAAAAGCTTTTGTTTTCTTTCCACATTTAAGCCATTAGGCCACAAAGAATTGTGTAAGTTATGAGCTTGGATTTTTGCATATCTATAATCATTTAGTCCCATACTAATTTACTGAATTGCCTGTACTTTCCCCACTGAATTGCATGGCCAGTTTTTTACACATCAGATTTCACATACATTTATGTCTCTATCTGGGCTCTCTGTTCAATCCACTTTTCCTTCTGTCAGTTTCTGACAGTTTCATAACATTTTCATTACTTTGGTTCTAATATGTCTTGATATATGATAATGCTAATCATTCCAGCTTCTTTAGGAACATATTGGATGGTTTCTATTCTCTTATTTTCTGCTATAGATTTCAGAATCACAATACTTATACCATCTATATATGATGGGGGAAAAAAAGGAACAGCTTTGAAAATTTGTTTGGCCTTTCACTGAATCTATAGATCAAATTGGGGAGGATAGATGTCTTCATGAAATTTAGTCTTCATATCCTTGAACATAGTATACCTATAATTTTTTTTGGTTTTCATTAATATCCCCTTGAATAAATATAAAATTTTGTTCCATAAAGTTCTTGCATGTATTTTGTTAGATTTATTCCTCAATCCCTTTTATTTAGTGATGTTATTAAAACTAATATTCTTCAAATTTGTATTTTTTTAATTATTACTGATATAAAGAAATGCAGTTAGCTCATTTATATCTAGCATTTTAGTAAAACATTTTATTAATTTAATAATTTGTGAATAGTTTTCCAGGAATATTCTTTCAGAGCTTTGCATACTGATATGTTCTCAGTTTGCATACCGGTATGGTATTACACTCTTTTTCCTTTTCTAATCCTTGTCTTTTTCTGTCTTACTGCAGTGATGGAGCATGTGTACACGCTAAGTTGCTTCAGTCATGTCCAACTCTTTGCAACCTGTAGCCTGCCCGACTCCTCTGTCCATGGGTTTCCCCAGGCAAGAATACTAGAGTGAGTTGCCATGCCCTCCTTCAGGGGATCTTCCCATCCCAGGGATCGAACCCCTGTCTCTTACACCTCCTGTACTGTTAGGCAGGTTCTTTACCACTAGTGCCAACTGGGAAGCAGTGATAAGAGCCTCAAATATAATGATAAGTAAAAGCTTTGATAGTTACTATTTTTTCAGATAACTGATTTTAAAGAAAGCATTTTAAAGTTTTACCATTAAGTATCAGAATTGTAATAGGATTTTTCTGCAGATACCCTGTATCATTTTAAGAAAAATCCTTTCTCTCTGTATATTGTTTAGGACTTTTTTTTTTCATAAATGAAATTTCAAAATTATAAAAAGCTCCTGCATTTGAGAAAATTTTGTTTTTTTTTTCTTTAATCTGCTACACTTGATAAAGTATGTGTTAATGAAATTTCTTAATGTTGACTCACATTTCTGTGATAAGCATACAATGGGTTTGATATATTTTCTTTTTTATATATGGTGAGATTCCATTTGTTAGTTTTGCTTGGGGGATTTTTGCATCTATGCATATATGTGAGAATGACTAATTATTTGCCTTGCTCTGTCCTTTAGTATTTTCAGTTTGCAGGAAGAATCTCATAAAATTACTTGGGGCATGTATTTTCTTCCATTGTCTGCCAAATTTTTATACAGAAATTATATGTTCTTTGAAAGTTCAGTAAAAGTTTTTGAAAATTACTTGAAATATAGTGTTTTCTTGGTGGGGAGTTTTCAACCTCTATTCTAATTTCTTTAATAGTTGAAGGACTATATATGTTCTCTTTCTTTTTTTTTTTCCCTTGACTCAGATTTGGTTGTATTTTCCTAGAAATATATGTTTTTCATGGATGTTCTCAAATTTATTGCCAGAGAGTTGTTCATGCTATATTTTAATTCTTTTATATATCAACAGCTCTTCGTAGTGACCTCTTTTACTTATAAATGTTGAAAAGCTTTACAATTATCTGGTCAATCTTATCTGAGTTTTATAAATTTCATTAATCTTTTTGAAAGCAAATAGTTTACATTGATTTTCTCTGTCTTCTATTTCATTAATTTCTGCTTTATCTATCTTTTTTACTATTTCATTTTCTTAGGGTGAGTTCTGTACTTGTTTAAAACTCCAAAACTTGATTTATTGCTCATTAATTTTGAACATTCTGTTTTTATAATGTTACCATTTTTAAGGCTATATTTCTCTTTTAGGAGCACTTTAGCTACATTTCTCAAGTTTTGATATCTAGTAAATTTAGTATTTTTATTATTATTGTATGCTAATTTCTAATTTCTATGATGATTTATTCATTAACTCACTATTTAAAAGTATATTGAATTCTGTTGAGATTTGCATAATGGTCTAGTGGGTGGTAAATTTCAAAATCAACTGCTAGATGTTTACATTTAATACAAATATTTTAGATAAAGTTTACTATGCATGATTTTCAAATATATATTCTCATTCATTTTTGTCTGCTTAACCTAGTAACTTCTGAAGAAGTTGTGTTACAATATCTCCAAATTAAAGTATATTTATCAGTTTCTTCATGTAGTTCTTCCCATTTTTTATTTATAAATTTTTGAGGTGATGTTAACAGCAACAAGGGTCTTCCCCAGTGACTCAGCAGTAAAGAATCCAGCTGCAATGCAAGAGCTGCTGAAGAAGTGGGTTTGATCCCTAGATCAGGAAGATTCCCTGGAGAAGACCACAGAACTCACTCCATTATTCTTGCCTGGAGAATACCATGGATGGAGGAGCCTGGTGGGCTACAATCCGTAGGGTCGTCAAAAGTAGGACATGATTGAAGCAATTTACATGTATTCAATAGCAATAAACATATTTACAACTTTTTAATCTTCCAAATATAAATATTTTTGAAATATTCATTATGTAATGAACCTTTTCAATACATAGTAATTATTTTAATATTGACTTATTTTAATATTAGAATTATTTTGTTATTACAATTTACAGTCCACTTTGGTTAGTATTTTTTCTTGTTTGTCATTCTATTTTAAGCATTTTTTAGTCTTGTATTTTGGATTTTTCTTTGTAGGTATCATATGGATTTTTTTTAAATCATATGGACTTTTTTTAAAGCGACATCATCCAATATTTGTCTTTAACTGGAATGCTTAGTTGATTTCAGTGTATTGTGGCCCTCAGTGTATTCAGATGAACTACTCCATTTTATTTTGTACTATTTTGTTCAATTTCATGTTTGATCAGCTTTCATCTGGGGAAATGCCTTGAGACCTAGTTTCAAGGGGCTTTCCTCTATAAAGGATATTTGTTATTTCTAATTTGGAACTTCCAAATCAGAATATCTCTTAAAATAATTTCTGGATTTGAATTTTTTGGCCAAAACAGGTAGTGTGAATATGTATGAGCTATAAACTTGAGTGAGGGCTGGCTTATGAATCAAATTTTTTTCTTTACCCAGACATAAATTTTTTGCTATTCCTCTATAAGACAAGTTTTCTTCTTCTTCACCCATTCTCTATGAGTGAAGACCTTGATGATCTTGGCTTTATGTGATATTATCCTATGAGATTCCCCCAAGTTAAGCATTCTTTAAGATTTGCCTCTTGTCTTTGTCCCTCAAATTCATCAAGACTGAACAGATCCCCACGGAATACCAGTTGCTTCTCAGTTATTTCAGCTTTGCTTGTTTTTATTTTGGGCTTTAAGGCCCTTACTACTTTAGATTCTTGCTCTCATGTTTTGTCCCTGGAATTTTCTCTACCTTCTTACTTACTCAGTTAAACATTTTTAAAATTTAGCATGTATTTATATCTTGTTTAAGATACTTGTTTAAGATATCTTGTCTCTCACATTACCAAATCTGGGAGTTCTTTCACTTTTCTTAAATATTTATGTTGTATGTGAATATTGAAAATATATAGAGTTCATCAAATCATAAAATTAGTTCTAATTCATGACAGAACTATGTGAGGGGGTAGTAGATATGGGAGAGTTCATGGACTGTGAGATTAAAAAGAATCTGTTTTATGTTTATTAATAGACTGAGTACATACAGTTTTAGAAGAGGCAAACACTAGCTAACCTGGGAAATGAAGGCAGAAGCCAGATCAGTGAGCAGACAGGCATTCGGCACTTGCTCTAGATCAGAAACAGTGCCGCATGCTAAGAGGAAAGCTGAGAATAAGACAGATAGGATCCCTGCCCTCACAGAGCTTACTGTCTGAAAGTAAGCTGAAGGCAGATACAACAAAGGGGTCAGAATGAAGAAAAGCCAAAGTGTGAACAAGAGTTGCTGTAAAGCCATCAGCTACAGGAGCAGAGGCTGGTCAAGTAAAAGACAGTTGAGGAAATAACTTAGGAAAAACCAGTCTCACACATAGCAGACATTCAATAATAGGCCTAAATTCTTCAGAAGCAAATAAGACCTCTTAAAGAGACTGTGATTTCTAGATAATGATGAGCGTTTAGGAAAATGCCTTAGCCAATTCTTTAGAGTTTTTAAATATCTGTAAATGATTTTTGCATCTGTTGTGTATTCCAAATTATAGTAGATAAATTATTATGAAATAGTAATGAATGAACTAGAACTAAGATCCCAGGTGTCACTTTTGCTTTAGGTAGACAAGAAGTCTTGCATTGAACTTGGATTTTAAATAGATGTTACATGTCTCTGATCATTGGTCACTTTTTGGATGTCAGAAATGTCCTTTTTTCACATTTTATGCTGCCAGAGCTGTAATCCAATAACAATTTTCCCAGTAAGTAAGTGCTCTCACATGCCACGAGGGAGCAATTACTTTGCTACACTGCACTTAAAAGGAGTTTAAACTAAAAAGACACAAATTTCACTTTTTTCTCTACTGTGGTTGTGAATATGCTAAAAAAAATAATATTTCAGATTATTGAATTTGCACTCCTATGAGGCATCAACATAATTGTGTAGAGGGCACCTTCATTTTTTTTATATGCTTGTTTATTAATAAAGAAGAACTTTCTATTCATACACCAAAAGAATGGTCCAGTGGAACAAAACAATAAATGCAACAAAACCTCTAGTTCATTAAATTGGAATGCTGGGATGGAATTACTAATTTATGTTGTTTTTAATTTCATGTAATAAATTATACTGTTTTAAAATATAGGAGGAAACTGTTCCCTTGGAGTCTGCTTACCTCCAACTCTGACTAGGAAAGTTTTATTTGTCCCTGGGGGACTGGGAAGTAGGGGGATTCACTGAAAAATTGCAGTTTCACAGGAGCATACCATGAAACATTCATAAACATATTCCTGCATTACAGGAGGTTTAATAAACACAGCCAATCACTTCAAACTACACATGGCACTTCCAAGGCTTTTGAAAGGCATTTTCCTAAAGGAAAAGGTGGACTTTGGAAATCTGGTTTTGGGGGTGTCACAGATATATATACCAGAAAGCACATCCTGAATTGAGGATAGTGAACAGCTGACATGGGAAGGAGGGAAGGGTAGAGGGGCAGGACTGATAAGCAGGACTGTAATGTAGTCTCTGATAAGGCCTCAGCCAAGCTCCTGGGAACTCTGGAACTGGGCTGACCATCAGAGTTGAATGAGAGAACCACCCTGTTACCTTTGGGTGGACAAGTCATGATATGCAGGTTGACGCTGGAAATGAGCATGGAGTGGAGTGGGGTAAATCTCTGCAAAGCAAGGTCACCTATGAGGCTTGTCTGCTGGCAATGCTCGCAGCACTCACAGAAGGAGGGAAAGTACATCTTTCACTCCTAAAGATAGATTTGAGAGATCTTCATCTGCAATCTGGCATCGGAGAAGGCAATGGCACCCCACTCCAGTGTTCTTGTCTGGAGAATCCCAGGAACAGGGGAGCCTGGTGGGCTGCCATCTATGGGGTCGCACAGAGTCAGACATGACTGAAGAGACTCAGCAGCAGCAGCATCTGCAAGTCTGGCATAGATCTACATTATAGGATCGATCCACTATTAAAAAGAATTTAAACAAAATTGGACACATTTGTCCAAAATTAATGAAGGATACATATCTGATTTGAGAAATTTTAGTCAGTTAAACTTCCATCCTAAAGGAGATCAGTCCTGAGTGTTCATTGGAGAGACTGATGTTGAAGCTGAAACTCTAATACATTGGCCACCTGATGTGAAGAACTAACACATTTGAAAAGACCCTGATGCTGGGAAAGATTGAAGGTGAGAAGAGAAGGGGACGACAGAGGATGAGATGGTTGGATGGCATCACCAACTCAATGGACATGAGTTTGAATAAACTCTGGGAGTTGATGATGGACAGGGAGACCTGGCATGCTGCAAGTCCGTGGGGTTGCAAAGAGTCGGACACGACTGAGTGGCTGAACTGAACTAATCTGAAACATTGAATTGGCTCTCTTAGCCACCATGCCATTAGCAGTACTTATTATGTGCAGACATGTTACCAGATGTTGTGGAAACACTTGGAACTGGGTCCATCAGAGGAGGACCATGAACATTGAGAACCCACCAGAGTCCAAGCATTTTAGATAGATTTTTTTTTTATCCAATTCTTGCAAACTCTGTGTGTGGTATAATTCTGATGAGAAAACTAAGAATTTGTGAGTCTTAAAAAATTTGTCCAAGGCCACATAGTAAGTAGATGGTAGAGCAAAAATGTAGTCTGTTCTGCTTGAGCCCAAGTATAGCAGGAAGGGAGGAAGGAGAGGAGGGAGGAAGGAAGGAAAGAAAGAAGAAAGGAGGAAAGGGAGGGAAGGAGGGAAAGAAGAAGGTGATTGTTCACTTGAATAAAGAGAGAATTGAAAATCACATCTGGCAATCAAATTTATATCTCTTGTATTATTAAAAACTTTTAGATGGAAAAAAAAGAAAAAGGAATTTAGACCATTCCAATTTCAAAATATTTCAATATGAATGCTAAAATGTGCTCCTTCAACTGGAGGATATTTGGTAACAATTTTGAGAGAGAAACCAAAAAAATTTAATATTTTCAATCCTTTGTAATATCTGTATTGCTATGATCTTACATGTGTTATCTTAACTCTTTTGAAGTTTCCCTAACAAAAAGCAGATTTTTTTTAAGATATTTTATTTTTTTGATTATTTTTTACATTGTCAGGCAAATCAACTCTCTCTCCCACAATTTTGTAACTTCTCAATTATAAAACTATTATAAGCTTATTATAGACATTTTAGAAACTACAAAAATATGTAAAGAATAAAATTCACCTCAAATGGTCTTACAAAAAGATTTATAAGCATTTCTCCATCTTCTCCTTCATTTTTTTCTTTATGACAAAATTAAGCTATATGCTCAATTTTACCTTACACTTTTTTCTCCACAAAACAAATATAAAATTTCCCCCAAGTCATTCAAAATGCCTCAAAATAGAATTTTTAGTTGGAATGAGGTATTTAATTATATGAGCACATCTTATTCCAACTAATTCCTTTGTCCTTAGACATTTAGACTCCATTTTTTTCAATGAATCGCAACTAAAATATAAATTAACATTGAGTCAATAATAGCCAGGAAGTGCCTCATATTTGGAATGATGACTTTAGTTATACCAGCCCTCTCTATTTGAACTATAATTTCCTTAAGGAAATTATGAGATTCACTTGATATCCCTTAGAAGAAGAAAACTTCTCCACATTTATTTTTATTCATTCATCACATATTAATAATTGCTGTTCTGTGGTTTAGGTCTAAAAACTGTATAGGCCTTCAGAAAGAGGCCTTCTGAGAGCATATGGTTTTCTGTGACAAGCAGTCATGAATATAAATAATACTGGTGGAAAGCTGTGAGCTCAAAGCTGTTAGAATTCAGGTAATTAATATATAGAATTTCTGGAAGGAGAGATCTTTTCTAATGGGGCACTATAGAAGGCCCTAAGGTCATTAGAATATTCTAGAATAACTTGTTTGTCATTTGTTTATGTGTGCCTATATGTCTGTGGAGGGGCTTCCCTAGTAGCTCAATGGTAAAGAACCCGCCTGCCAATGGAGGAGACACAGTTTTGTTTCCTGGGTCGGGAAGATCATCTGGAGAAGGAAATGTCAACACACTCCAGTATTCTTGGCTGGGAAATTCCATGGACAGAAGAGCTAGGCAGGCTATAATCCATGGGATTGCAAAGAGTCAGACACAACTGAGTGACTAAACAAAATGTATGTAGAAATGCTAAAAGGTAAAATATTATTTTTCGTTCAAAGTTCTTAGTCAATTTAAAAGCCACAATTAATTAGTAGTAATAGTCACTCAAAAATAATGTTCAGAACATAAATTTTATTTCTCAAAGATCATCAGAAAAGTAAATTGTAAAAGCGATTGTAACTTGAAGATATCTATAAGAAGAACAGGTACAAGATATATAATGGTCTATAATATTAAAGTTTATTTCTCTAAGATTTGTAATTTTTGAGAAAAATGGTTAGGTTTTAAAAATTGTGTGATGATTCAAACTTCTCCATTAAGCTATAAAGGAAATATTTCTCCAAAAAGAAAAATCATATTCTCTTATTACTGCAAATGTTTGTAGTTGACTTGCATTCACTGAAGCATATGTAGCTTACTTTGGAGATGCCCTTTATCTGTCTCTACCTTTGGTGGGAGCTCCTTTTTTGTTGTTTGCCTTAGTTCAGTTCAGTCGCTCAGTCTTGTCTGACTCTTTGCAATCCCATGGACTGCAGCATGCCAGGCCTCCCTGTCCATCACCAACTACTCCCGGAGTTTACTCAAACTCATGTCCATTGAGTCGGTGATGCTATGCAACCATCTCATCCTCTGTGGTCCCCTTCTCCTCCCACCTTCAATCTTTCCCAGCATCAGGGTCTTTTCAAATGAGTCAGTTCTTATTTGCTTAAATCCCAATTATAAGTTTGCAGAGTTAGAATGAAGTGTATGAGGATTCTTGTATAATCCTCCTCCAGGCATGCCTGGGTTTTATTTTTGGAGGTCATGCTCCTGGAACATGCTAATTTGCTCTCATGTTATGGCTATTTCTTTTAAAAGCCACCCATTTTTTTCCTCAGACAAGGAAATGGCAATCCACTCCATTATTCTTGCCTGGGGAATTCCACAGATGGAGAAGCCTGGCAGGCTACAGTCCATGGGGTCACAAAGAGCAGGACACGACTGAGTAACTAACCCCCATGCTACATAACATACAATTCCTTTTCAGGATGATAGTCTAACACCATGGACCTTGAATATTTCTGAAATTTCAAAGAGATTTCTGAGTCTGATTACCACTGTGAACTCATTGTCCAAGCTGTTTTCAAGGATTACCTTTTCATGCCCTGTTGGCTAGGAGACTCTTAAAGATTGTTTCCATGAAACAACACATCTAATGCAAAGAAGATATGAATTATCAAATTTGAATCAGATCTTTAAATGATACAGTGTATAATTTTCATTACCCTTTTTTCTCTGTTATTCTTATCTTCTGCTTACATGGGGAAAAGCAGGATGGATGCTAATGTGTTTTATATTTATCTTTCTGGTATGCATAATTTTGAAAGTAGTCTTACTAAAAATGAATTCTTCTAATAAGATCCTAAGGCTCTGTCCTGGGCTGTGTCCTGGGGTAAATTGGGGGATTGGAATTGACGTATACACATTACTATATATAAAGTTATTCACTAAAAAGGACCTCTTGTATAGCACAGAGAATTATACTCAATACTCTGTAATGCCCTATGTGGGAAAAGAATCTATGATGAAGAGTTCAAGATGAAGATCCAAGATGAAGAGTCATATCTCTGAGGTAAGAGACACAGCTGTTCTTCTTGCCATGATTCTTCAAAGAGTGCCATTAATGTAAAACATATGACTTAATATCCATGAGTTCACATGTGAAAAGCATTGTCCTCTGAGTAAGAATTGGTGGTAGGCCCAGAATAGCTCATATGTGGTAACTAATGAGCATTGTTTCTGTCTTAGTACCCAGGGCCATCCTTAGACAGATAGCTAGTCACAGTCAGTTGCAGCCACTTTTTTATGATTTATTTATCTAAAATTTTATTGAAGGCTTTCTAGGCTGAGCTAGTAGTAAAGAACCCACCTGCCAATGCAGGAGACGTGGGTTTAATCCTTGGGTCAGGAAGATGCCCTGGAGAAGGAAATGGCAACCCACTCCAGTATTCCCACCTGAAGAATCCCACAGACAGAGAAGCCTGGGCGAGCTACAGTCCATGGGGTTGCAAAGACATGACTGGAGAGACTTAGCACACACCAGAACACAGTTGATTTACAATGTTAGTTTCAGGTGTACAGCAAAGTGAATAAGTTATGCATATACATATATCCATTCTTTTTTAGATTCTTTTCCCATGTAGACGATTACAGAGTATTGAGTAGAGTTCTCTGTGCTATACAGGAGGTCCTTTTTAGTGAGCAACTTTATACATAGTAATATGTATATGTCAATCCCAATCTCCCAATTTACCCCGGGACACATCCCAGGACAGAGCTACAGAAGTGGCTGTGTTCTCTTGTACCAAAGAACATATTTTATGATTGTTCTATCCTTTACCTCCATTTCTTTCCTACAACTGTATTTCCACCAAATACTGTTTCATAGTTTTACCTTTTTTTTTTTTAATACTTTTCTAGTTGTGTGTTATCCACAGCTGAGAGTTCAGTAGTGTAATTGCTCTCACCAGGTCCCATCAAAACTCTGAACAGAGTCATTGTCATCCACTTGTGGCATCCAGGAGATTTTGGTGCATCTGGGAGACATAGCTTACCGTGCATGGCAGAGGATCTACACAGCCTGGACAGGTGGCAGGGCAATGAGGGGAAGGCAGCCATCTTTCCACAGCAAGATCCTGGTTTTCTGCACAAGGAACTATCTCTGCACTGGACTTTCAGAAGTAAAAATAGTTATTTGCAGATGAGATATTGTAGTAATTACTCCTAAGCATAAGAATTTCCTCATAGGTAGTTAATCATATTTAACGTTTATTAAAATTATGGAGAAATACATGGAATTTTCAAAATACATGGTGGTTATTTTAGTCATTTACATATACATGGCACAATACAATCAAAATATTTCTAGGAAAAATGTATTTAAATCTGATTCTGACGGAAGGAAATGATGTTGGTTTAGTGTTTCCTGGGGTAAAATGTTTGTTTGTTTGTTTCCAGATTTTGCTTTCAAACTTGTAACTCACCTCTGTACACCCACTGTTCTACTCACAAAAGTGGAAATAGCTTTACCTGAAGAGGTTTTGAGTAGGATAAATAAAATAACAGGTTATTGCAGGTTTATAGAAAAGCATAGTATGCCCCCACCTCTTACATTTGATTTAAACCTGGATTCTACTTCCTTTTGATTAACTGATTACATTTGTACTGGGTTAAAACAATGCTTTTTATTCTGGTATGAGCCCTGATTTTCCCTCATTTGAAAAGTGAAGGGGTTAGCCTCTGTCCCAAATACCAGAGAAGTTAATACAGATATACTTTTAGAGGAAATTGGAAATGAAATGTTACTGAAAGGGCTAAGTTCTCTTTCAGGATGTAGTGGTGGGTTCCACAAAATTTATGATTTAAAAATCTAAAGAGATGCTCAATTATAATTACATAAAACACATTATTTTTGATAAAAGCACTCTGAAATCTGCAGTTTTCTTCATTGGCATGCTTCCCTACGCTGTGCTGTACGGAACATGTGCAGTACTATTCTGAGTTTTCCGGAAGTGAAACAACTTTATGGAAATCATATGCAAAATGTTTCTCAAGTTTTTTTGCAGTTTACTTTTTTATGAGTCTGTTAAAAATTTAAGAGAAGCCTTGTTGACATTTTATATGCTTATTTTTCTTTCAAAGGAAAATTGGAGGATTTTTAAATTTTCATATCTATGATGATAAAAGGTGAAATAACATCATAATTCTTATCTTGTTCAATTTGATATTTGGTGTTTTTTTTTTTTTATGAGTTTTATTCATCTTGTAACCAGTCTTGTATGTCTTATAAAAAGAAGAGGTTTTACTTTTTTGGTTTTGAGGAATTTGCCTAAAGCTAAAGTATCTAGGCAGAAAACCTGTTCAACAGATCTGAATTCTTACAATGCTACTTCTGAAAAATGTTAATAAATAAATATTTCAAATATTGTCATTTCAATATTTTAAGTACTTCAGCAAATGATTTTGGTGGAACTTTGTCCTCTGAGAAAACTAAAGAAAAGAACATATTCTCGTCTTGAATATATCTTAATGTCACAGTCACATTGTTTCCCTCCAGTATGTTTATGAAATGGAATATTTTTAGTGAAAGGATGTGGCTACAGCCATTTATTACTTTCTATAATGTTTAATTCATCCAACTGAGCACTAAGATTTTTGTAGTTTACTGTCCAAGTACTTCTTTGGCCATCAAAATCCCTTTGTGATCTAATAGAGAAACATTATGACATTTGTAGGCACAACAATTCATTAGGCTTAGCACAACTATTAGGTCTTTAATTAAATATTGACTTGAACCTCCAGGTTCTACTTCACGTGAAAAAGTGATTCTTTTATCTGCAAATGGTTGTGCTGATTCATTGCTTTTACTCAACCAACATTTATTGAGTGCCTTCCATGTGCAAGCAATGTTTAGGCACTGTGTGTATGCCTTATGGTGTGCTGGGAGATGGATATAAAGATGGAGCCCTCAAGTTTTATTTGTATTGTTATTACAAAGACAAGAATTAGAAAGCTATTGAAAAAGCTGCTGAGCGCTTTCTAAACAGGCAAGCATACAGCAGATGTGGGAGGAGGAGATGGAATGGTGGCATTTTTCAAAATGGGCATTTGGTATTGCAGATTGATGCCCAAAAAATAAAAACAAGGATAAACTATCAAGTCAACAAATTATTATTATAGCTATTTTTATGGGACAATCTCCTTCTGCATTTGAATTAAACCACAAATTTCAGTCACTCATTAGCATTCCTTCTTGAAATGACTTTAATATGGTTGTATATTAATTCGATCGCTATGAGTTTCCTGAAATAGAAGATTGACTTGACCTGTGGCCATTGCTAGAGAGATCACATCCGGTGTCACATTAGCAAATTAGCACTGAGTTTAACCCTTGTATAGTAAAGCCCAGTGCGGGCAAAACAACATCATTGCTATTTCCCTAACTTCCAGCACTTCATTAACTATGGCACCACATAGGGGTTATATAACTGTGATCATAACTTTGTAAAGTTTATAAACATAACAGAATGTTCTCACGGGTGTCCTAGGCCAGGCCGCAAGCATCGTTCCTTGAGGTCACCCAAAGTTCCTTCTCTAGACACTGCTTACCCTTCAGTTGTAAGGGGAAGCAGCCTGCACACATTGGCTGTCCCAGTGCTAACCCCTCCAGGAATCGGACTCAGCAGCCCTGTGCTCCTGCCAGCATGTCACCAGAGGAAGATTGATTGCCTCTTAATAATGTTTCTCATAAGTCTGACCAATCTGGGGTTTTTTTTCCAGTCCCTGGGTTCTTAGCACTTGACCCCCACAATGTGGCATTCTTTAAGATTGTGGCTAAACAAGACCATAGAGTTCCTGAGAGAAGGGGCTTTCAGTCACTGCAATCAGTAAGAATCTGGGACTATGAAGTCGAGAACACTCACTCAATGCAGGCAAAGCAAGGACTGCCGCCCTGTTCCCAGCCTCAGTGCAGGTTTAGAAAATTCCTACAAAGTCCTCCAGTTCTCACCACTGGGCAGAGTGGGAATTAGCTAAGAATGCTCCTCAATTATGACTCTCCCAGCTCTTTACCTCCCTCACCAGGTAAACATACACATAGAGACTTTTAAGGCCACCAGGGAATTCTTCCTAGGGATCACCCATCCCAGAACCTTGATGTTAAAAGTTCATATCCTAGACTGCCACAGTATGGACCCCAACAATTTTTTGACATTGTTATCACATGGGGGCCTAAAATATCAAATATTGAAATATAGTGAATGAGTATGTGTGTGTGGTGTGTGTGTTTGTGTATGCCCTGTTGGGAAGAAAGCCCTAGCCCTTTGTAAGTATAAGAGTACTGGATGACCTACCTTATGGGATAATTGTGTCATATTAGGCTTTATTCTTTGGTGCTATATTTCAAAGTAATTATTTGAACCATAGTAGGTTCAAATGTCCACCACAATAACTTGTGCTTTACAGAACTTGACTGGGCCCCCCCCCCTTACTATATCCTTTCAGCTCTTGAATTATAAAGAGTGGCTTGTATTCCCTCGATTTCTGCACTGTGTTACGGAACACAGAAAATGATGTTTCCCTTTCACATTTTTTTTCATATAGTGCGGTTTTACATTCTTAAACGCACACACATACACACAGAAATAAATACATAGACACAAACCATTCTATTTTTCTTTCCCCAAATTTAATGGCTGCAGATAGCCATGTCTGTTGAAGGGAGATGGCTTATTCTTCTGCCAGCCTTCAAAATGGGGAACTTTCTTAATTAAGAACTCACTCTGCCTGAGATTCTGTGGGAAAATTTCTTCCAAAAAAGATCCTAGGATCCAAAGAGTCATGGATTTTGGTAGTAGTTAGAATGGAGTTTAAATCCTGGATCTGGCATTTAATTACCAGGTGACCCTGGGCAAGTTAGTTACTTAATCCTTTGTGCTTCAATTTCCTCACCAATAAAATGCAGGTCATAAGAATTACTTGAATTAAGGATTTAGCAAGTTAAGATACATCTAATACACCTGGTAGTGACTGGCATGCAATAAGTACTTAATAAGTAAAAGTGAGGGTTTGAAGAGCTCTTCTTGAGATTAAAAAAAGCTCCTTAGACTTTATTTCCTATACAATGACATCTAGTTCAATGTCTAGTTTATTTTATATTTTTACAACAAAAATACCTTTTCTGACCTACCACCACTTACCCTCTTTCCTATGTCCATTTCTGCAGACCAAATACTATTAGTTTGTATGTGACTTAAGACATCAAGCCAAAGGCATCTCCTCTGCCACCCTCTCCCTCCACCACTGTTACCGCCCCAAATTAGAACCACATTAAAGAAACTCTCTATTTTTTTTTAATCTTCACACCTACCAAGACCCACATGCAAGCTGAAGTTCTTTTCTCTCAATATGGTACAAGCACATGAACTCTAAGGAGAAAACCAGTTTTCATTTGTAAATGAAAGATTATTTCTTTGCCATGGAAATTAAGGAAAAAATAATCAACTCCAGATTCCTCTTTAGTGACTTTATAAGTGATAGTTATTCTTTCTGATGGTCAACTCCGCAGCTGTTGCCCAAGTAGCATTGTGTTATCTGTTAAAGTAAAAGCTCCAGTTAAAATGCAAACATTTAAAAGTGTAAATAAGCAGGAAAACTGCTTAGGAGCAAAAAAAAAGTCAGCAAGAGTGCTTTTAAGAGTAGGGTGCGAAGTTGTGTTCTTAGCAGTTATCTTCCCATAAAGCTTTTGATAACAGGAACTTGAACTAAACCATGATGCTAAAGTAAAACTTGCTTAACACTGAAGCAAACAGTTTTGCTTTGCTTTTTTTTAAAACCTCTACACCATAATCTAAAATTCCACAAACAGTCACAGAGAGAAGCAGTTATGCGTGCGTGTGTGTGTGCAGGCTCACGCATGTCCAACTCTTTGCGACCTCATGGACCATAGTCCACCAGGCTCCTCTGTCCTTGGTACTCTCCAGGCAGGAATACTGGAGTAGATTGCCATTTCCTCCTCCAGGGGATTTTCCCAGCCTAGGGATTGAACCTGCATCTCTTGAGTCTCCAGCATTGGCAGGTGAATTCTTTACCACTGACCCACCTAGGAAGCCCAGAGAAGCAGTTATAGTCACACTTATAATACTGAGCTTAGGTATATTCAATTATTCTTCCACTCACCAAGCCCTTTGAGCACCTAATCTTTACAAAGCTTTAAGAGAAGTCTTGATGTATGTCTGTAAAGAAAAGGGTCCCAGTTCTTCTCTTCATGAAGCTTAGAACTGCAGAATCAAAGAATAAATCATTAACAAACAGGTAAATATCAATGATATATACACACATACACATACATATAAGCAGTTATAAATACACACATGTACATATATACACACATACACACATTATATACACACATACGGGGCTTCCTTAGTGGCTCAGATGGTAAAAATCTGCCTGCAATGTGGGAGACTTGGGTTTGATCCCTGGATCAGGAAGATCTCCTGGAGAAGGGAATGGATACGCACTCTGTATTCTTGTCTAGAGAATTTCATGGACAGAAGAGCCTAATGGGCTACAATCCAAAGGGTCACAAAGCATCGGATATGACTGAGTGACTAACACACACACATACATACATACAGTTATTGTCCCCTTGCCACCAAGGAGGCAAGTTGATGTGAGGACAAATATCTGGGCAATATACCTAGATCAGGTGTTCCAAGGAGGCCTCTCTGAGAAGGAGCTGGATCAGAAATGACTGACAGATGAGGGGTCACCCTTGGGGAAAGTTGGGCTACAGAGCTAGCTCTAGTTAGGGGGAAAACCAAGAGCAAAGGCCTTGAGATGGAACAGACTTGTGTGTAAATGGACAGAAAGGAAGTGGATGCAGTAGTCTCACAGATTTGCCTCCAAACCTTGTCTGTGTTACATGAGTGATTTATCTTGGGATAGTGAGTATTATGGACAGAGTGTGAACTACAGAGTCAGGCTAATAGGGTTCACTTGGCTTCACCACTTACCAGATGTGTATCCTTTAGTTATTTAATCTCTCTGATCCTTCTTTTCTTCCTTGTAAATGGGGGTAATCACACCTAACTTTACTGGATTGTTGCGAAGATTACATAGGATTAAATGTAAACATGCCGAGTAGGATGTATCACATAGAAAACCTGTAATAAATGTTAACTATTCCTTCTCTTCACCAAAGACTTCTTTGGTGGCTTAGAGGTAAAGAATCTACCTGTTAATCCAGGAGACACAGGTTCAATCCCTGGGTCAGGAAGATCTCCTGGAAAAGGAAATGGCAACTCACTCCAGTGTTCTTGCCTGGCATATCTCATGGGCAAGGAACATGGAAGGATACAGTCCATGGGGTCACAAAAGAGTCAGACATGACTTAGCAACTAAACAACATTTCCTATTCATTACATATTTAATATTGTTGTTATTACTTATTAAATCTCTCTGACAGGGGGTTACAGTGAAGTTATAGGTTCCTCCACTGTTTGAAAGCAGAATGTTCCTGTGAAACCTTTCATAAGCTGAAGTAATATAAAGTGAAGAAGCAATTGCCTTAAAATATACCTTGCTAATGATACACAAAATACATGGAGATAAAGGATGGATGCACACAGACACAGTTGAAGGCTATGGGGCTCGATGCTGAGTGCAGATCCCATGGAAGGAGCTCTTGGTGGGGCCACTTCCACTGCTCTGAGTGTTCACTGACCGTATCATGGCTTGCTGCAAAACCAATATTATTTTTGCTTTTCAACTTTTTTCATAAAAGCAAAAATTCCCTTCAGATTTCTTTCAGTTAGTGAAAATAGATACCAATGTAGGTCTTTCACAGAAGTGAAATGGCCCAAAGTGAACTTTCAAAAGCAGGGGACAACAGTAATTCTAAAATTAAATCCCACTTTGTAGCATTCTGTTGAAGATTGTGTGGGATGACATACGTAAAATTCATAGCACATGTTGTCTGGCACATACCACTGAATATTCCAGTAGCTATTACTATTGTTGTTTTTTAATTAATAGTAGCATTGACTATAAGTTAAAACTAGTATCAGATCTACATGTTTTCTAAATTGACCGAACTCAAAATATTCTTAGAGTATTGAAATGTTTTTAGAACTGAGCTTTAGCCAACATTTCGTTTGGTTTGAGTCCATATTCTAGACATAAAAAAGCACATTTGTTATACGCAAGCTTTCATATCTGCCACAGGGCCATCTTCAGTTGTATCCTGTAAATGCTCTCTTCACCTCTCAGGAAACTTGATGCATAGCTAAATGTGCCTATTGGTGTTAATCATGTCGCCTTACTAATAACCTTTCATTCTGGCCTCAGATGGGAACAGAAACAAGAGTCACATATGGCCCACCTTCAAACTTCTCAAGGTCTCCTCTCACCAACATGTACCACAGATAAGGGAGTAAAAGAGTCATTGATTGATCCAGGATAAAGAGAGAGAGTTTTTATCACCAGCACCCACCAGTCTGGCCATTTGTATAGGATATTTGGTGAGGTGTAGAAGGTTCTGAAAATAATTTCAAACAAATGGAGGAAGGAAAAGAAGACAAAAAGGAGTCAAGGGCGAAGGAAGTAGGGAAAATTTAATTGAAATTCACTTTTTGCCTTGTGATAGACATATTTAACATGACAAAACAAGCTTTTTCCTTTTTCCAGCTTTTCTGGTCTTGCATCAACTCTGCATATATTTGATGAAAGAAGATATTAAGTTCTCTCTGGAATGAAATGGGGAGACATGAAGTTGAGGGTCAGGGCATGGATTTTTAAGCAGTATATTCCCTATGGCTGAAATGCTTCCATGCATTTCAGGATTTATGGATTTTCAGAATTGATATTATTTGAAAGCATATATCTAGGATGCTTTAATGAAACTATAGAAGTTTTTATTCTAAGAAACACTTAGCCATTATTTCTTCCTGTTAAATAAAACAAGGGGACACCAACAATTTCTTTCCTGAGAATTTATATATTCACCTTCTCATCAGTGTAATAAAAGGAGCTAAAGTCAGAAAACCTAAACTTTAGCTGACTATGTCTACTAACTATGATACCTGAACCAATTATTTAAACACTCAAAACATTTGTCCCCTTCTATACAAAGTGAGGGCTTCCCTGGTGGCTCAGACGGTAAAGCGTCTGCCTGCAATGTGGGAGACCTGGGTTCGATTCCTGGGTTGGGAAGATCCTCTGGAGAAGGAAATGGCAACCCACTCCAGCACTCTTGCCTGGAAAATCCCATGGATGGAGGAGCCTGATAGGCTACAGTTCATGATCTCCACATTTACATGCATTCATGAAGATTTAAGCCTTCAACTGTAATCAATTCTATGAGTTCTCTCAGTAATTATGCCCCAATTTTGATGAACTATGTATTTCTATATATCAAATAGAGGCCAACTTATGAATTGAAGGGTTCTGTGAATGCAATTCTTTCTGTAATAAACATCATTGTCTCATCCAAGCAAGAGTCAACCCAAATCTCAGCTTTCCAATAACTGCCTACAGCTTTCTGTGTGTGTGTGTGTGTGTGTGTGTGTGTATGTGCATGGCACACCTGTGTTAAGTACCATCCAGTTGAGCATATAGTCATTTCAGTGTACAATTCCCTTAAAATTGATCTAACGCAAGAGTAAGGAAATCTCTACCACCACTTTCACTATGCTTGAACTTAGGGAAATGTCTTTAGGCTACAATTCATCAGAGAAATATAATATGGTTTAGAGTTTTCCTTTTCTTTTTTTTCTAACTACTCCATTGGACATCTTTGTCACTTGAAATGAAAGCAGGTAGAGAATGAGAGCAAAATGACCTCTTATATTAAAGTACTGAGTTTATACAGGATAATGTTCACATTTTCCCCTTTAGGAATAACATTTAGATACTGAAACTGTTTACCTTCTGTTTTTTAACCCTCTTGCTGCTGGGGGGAAGGGAGGATCAGGATTTAATAAGAATGCCATCAAGTTTATTTAGTAAGAAATGTAGAGAAACAGCAACAGCTGAACAATATTCTTTATCAATGTGATGGGGAAGGAGAGGCTGTCTGATGAGCATTCTTTTCATAGTTTGTAGCTCTAAAAGTAGCCAGTTAATTAGATTCCATGGTTACTGCTATTGTAATATCTGCTTATTTGAAGTGCAAAGATAATCATCAATTGTACACTCTTGACTACACTATTAATGGCTCTAATACCCACACTGTGTTTACATTTTGCTTGGTAACAAACACTTAGCTATTGTTGTTTTTAGCATGTAGTAATTTGGTGAATACTGTCTCTATGCAATGCCCTTGCCATTTCATTCTGCAGTATTAAGTGTTGTTTTTCCAGTGAGGTCTTGAAATGTGGGGCATTATGTATGAGTTATGCTAATTTGTAGGGCAATGAATACATTAATTTCATTAGTAAATGGCCTCAAAGCAATAATTACCAGTGTAGGTGTGTCAGAAGCGATCATGTTCAGTTTTGCCACTTAATTATTAAGATTTTGTTCTGAGGGGCCCAGATTTGACATCCAGCTTCAATTTAGCCATAAATAAAACCCAGAAATATGTAGGGATGAAGAAATGAAGCCAAGAACATGTTTTGTACTTATATTCTTCCACTTTTTGTCCAATTGTGACTGCCAATTAGATGCAAAATAATTAGTGTCGTATACCCCCCAAAAGCACATTTTATTAAAAATAGCAATTTTATTTTCTTGATTCACTTCCCTGCCTTTCATAGCTGGATTTTAAATTATCCACAAAACATTATGTAATTTTTTAAGAAGAATTCCATTTCGAATTGTTGTCTGCAGTTCTTCCTTAAAGCTAAAGTCACTTTATTTTTTTTTAATAAATGGAATTTTCCTCTAATGGATTAATTGGCTCCCTGAGCCTGTTATATTATTATACTACTTGAACCATTTGTGGCTAAGCTGTAATGGTAGAACCTATATTCCAGTATTAATTTCCACAAAAAATCTGACATTCTTTTTATAATCATGCACCTGTTGGAACCATTTAATGCATCTCCATTTGCTGAAATGATGTGTGAAGGTCATTTAAAACTGAGCAATCACTCAGGCTGTTTATGGAATCTTGGAATATTAAACTATTCTCAGTGTCTTGGTGTTCTGTTCTAATGGGAAAATAATACCCTTCAAAATTGTTGGAGGAAGGAAATACAGTGGAGTTGGAGAAGCAGATGGCACATATGTACAAAGAAAGGATGTGTGAGACCTACCAGGGAAAGGCACAAAGCAAACAAAGGATCAGAATATGAGAGAATCATTACAGAAGAAAACACTGGAAAGGAGCTGGAAGAAAGCTTACTGCTATCAGGGTTTAACAAGTCAAAAAAGCCTGAGTCATTTCTGCAAGGGTCTGTTGTCAAATCAAAGACAAACAATAGTCCTACCAGAATCGTGGTGATGGAAGGGTGGAGCTGACCAGCTAAGAAGTTGATTAGTAGGTGATGCTTCTGTTCTCCTATTCAATTTTCCATGTGGTGACTCTGCATTGCAGCCTCTAACTTCCACCTGCCTTTAGCTTTGACAATGGTTTTATTTTTTAATGCTTTTAGACTTCAACCAGATTCTTGTAATATGACCCTGCGATGCCACATGCACCAAACCATCCTACCCTCAGGACAGAATTTTTTTAATCCAAAATAAAGTTGAATTTACCTCGATGGATAACCAGCATTGAATGCTATTGGTTTTCACAGCTCACAGAAGTTTGGGCAAAGATCCTACAGTCTGTCAACTTGCAATGGTGATCCTAAGTGTTAAGGATTGTTTGAAAAAGATCTTTTCCTCCCCACTTAAATTAATACATGAGTCCAAACTTTAGATTTAATTCTGATTTATACTAGCAAGGTCTAGAAATAATCTAAAGCTGTTTGATTAATATTAACTTATCTTGACTAGGATCATTGGTAATGATTTTGACTTGTTTAGCTATTGCTAACTTGAATCATGTTTACAGACATGAAAGGCTGTTCTGTGAAATGTACTCAGACGTATGAATGAATATGTCTGCAAGCCTGTCACAGGGCAAGAACCCAACTAATATTAATTATCATTGTTACTACTATTAATGATGTTGTTAAATGGCAACCCACTGCAGTATTTTTACCTGGGAAATCCCATGAATAGAGGATCCTGGCAGGCTATAGTCTTTGGGGTCGAAAAGAGTTGGACACAACTTAGCAACTAAACAATACCAGAGCAGCATAGAAACCCAGGCCCATACATGAAGGCATATGTGCCCGCCCCAGCTTCTAATGATTGTTCAGATATCGGGTTGGCTACAAGTCCGTTTGAGTTTTCCTGTTACATCACATGGATGTGGACCGAATGACACAATAGTATGGCCATTGCTTACATTAACACTTGTAAATTCTCTGGTGAATGGGTCTTCTCAACTTAATGGTCTCTGCAGAGATTTGAAGCATTCACCCAACTCCCTAAATGGCCTTCAGTTGTTTGCCAATATTCTTTTTCTTGCACTTTCACTTTTTTTTTCCTTTTCCTCCAAAGCTCCCTCAGTTATAGTCATATTTGTCACATCAGTGATAGCCCTGAACTGTTCCTATTTGTCCCCATGTCCTCAAGGGATACAGTGAAGTTAGAACCAACTGATTTTAAGGAGAAATACCCAAAAGGGCTTAAACTCTGAATACTATTCCCTGAAAACTTTTTTCTAGCCTGTCACAAAGTACATAAACTACTACTACATCTTTTGAGTGCTACTATACACCATCAATTGTGCTCTTTACATAATTTTATATTTAATAATCACTAACTTCTAGGCATAAATACTATTGCTCCTTTAGGGATGATAAAACTGAGATTCGGAGAAAGTTTGAGTTACTTGCCCACGTATAGCTAGTAAGTATTGAAATACTTATTTAAGGCCAAATGTGACTCTAAAGCCATTCTCTTAACTACTTCTTATTCCCTTTCCACAACATTTATAGATTCTTCCTATTTGAGTCAAATACACCATTCCAAATCATTCAAACGTAAGCCCTGGAACACTGCAGAGAAGGAAAAATAAGGTAAGTTCTACCAGCATGTGTAACCTATTTTTCCTGGTCCTCCATTTTTTTTTTTAGAGTGGAGACATACCATTAATATGAAAAACGCCACAAACCTTCGAGCTAATGATACAAAGATGGTGGGCTTATCCATACAGTTGTGAGGCATGGTTATCCATTTCACGTTTTTTGTCCTCTGGGGTTTATAAGCATCAAAGAAATATGATGATGCTAGCAGGTAGATTCCAGAAGATTCCAAAAGATCAACTCTGTTAATATTGTTGCACTTAAGACCATAGCAAATGTCTTGCAGAAGTCACCTCTTTTCAGGGTGTTAAGTGGTTGCCAATATGTGGGCCCCAAGCTCCTGGGAAACAGCAGAGTAGCAGAGATGAGTGAAACAAAAGCCAAGGATTATCCAGATAGCATTATATATCATAGAGATGCACTTATTTTACTTCAATGTATTTTCAAAGGTCTAAAGAGGTGGATGTGCTTAATAACACATTTTAAAACACATATATGGAGGATCATGAGATTTCATAACAAATTAAATGGTTTTCCCAAAAGAAAAGATGGAAGACCATTGAATTCCATATTCTAGCCTCAATAATTAAGTTAAGCAGGAAACAGAAATATAGGTACCAAAGGGTACTCTAGCTCTCTTTGATGAAAGAATGTGTCCATTGATTCTTCAGTTCCTGAAACAAATAGTGGACTTTTACAGTTTTATATAGAAAAAAGCAGGTTCAACTATAGGAAAATGGAAACAAAAACAACAAAGACAAAGAGAAAGTAGGTAGTTTCTACCATCCATTTATCCTGCAATTTCTGCTAATGTCACTGCCCTTCTCTTTAAGCTACCTTAAATTTAGTAAAAGGAAAGATACCTCCCAGAATTAAACCAAGTCACATGAAAAGGAAACCACCATAGACACCTTTGTCTTCATGTTTTACCTTCTTGAACACTATTAGCAGCGGCGTGCTGCTACTGTGCTTTGTGCATATTCTTCAAGGAGGAGAGCTGGAGAGAGCTAGATCCAGGGACTGAGTGTCCAGTGAGAGTCTCTTGGCTCTTAGGCCCTGGAAACATAGCTTGGGTTCATAAGAGATAGCCCCTAATACCCAGCAACCGTATCGTATCATCTCAGAATCATCTACTTCCCAATATTCCTGGCACCTCCTAGGTTACCCTCTTGTTCCATCATATTTGAAAATGGTCCCAACTCCTGAAGCATTAGATATGGCTCAGCAGCCAGAGCCTGCCTTAGCATTTACCATGTCCTGGATTCCAGGAGGAGCGCCATCTCTCCTGCCAGGATTGCCACACTCTCTTTACAGAGATCTCTAAATTGTCATGAAAGTCAGCCCACAGATCTCTGCCAGGTGGGCAATCTGCTCATTGGGAAGACAGCACAACTGTCTTTCTGGTCTATGACATCAGAAGTCAAGCAATGTTTTGCTGGTGGAGCTAGAATGGGAATCTAGAACTTGTTAAACAGTTTGTCTCTCTGCTTATTTGCTTGGATTTAGATGAAATCTGAACTTCTGAATTTTAAATTAATATTTATGGCACAATTTAATACACATTTAGTAATGTAAAGAATCTGATTGAAAGATGTGGTTTGCACATAAGCCCCACCAGAAACTCATTTACTAACAGAATCCAGCTCTAAGTAAAATAAACAGCTTTGCTTTCTACTGACATTTTATAACCACCTTAAGGGAAAGGTGGAGAGGGGAATTGGGTTTCCATGTGGATTTAATTCAAGAACTTCCCAAGAAAGTGCTTGAAGGCAATACAGTAGTGAGCCAACTTTCTTCTGTTAAGTCACAAAAAAATAGATTGTACCAAATAGAGGGGATCAACCACAGCTGCAAAGAGGAAATTTAGAATTATCATCATACCAGTATCAGAAGGTCCTTTATGTTTATAGCTTCATAAAAGTTCACAGTTAGAGTATTTGCTGCCAACTAATAAAAAAGTAATGAAAAATTTTGCAGATTTTTTGTGTAGACAGCAGTTACCTAATCCCCAAATCCTGATGAATTCATATATTCAAAATATTTAAAAGGCAAAATATACCCAAGAATTTATTTGTGATCCCTTTAAAGGCATGGGTCTTAACCTCATTAATAGATGAGGAATGACTATATTGTTTGGCTGTACATCAATATGTGTTTGAAAATAAATTCTGGTTCCTTTATGGCCCGAACGTTCGAAAAACCATAATTAAGCAATGACACTCCAGGGTGGATGTTATTAGGTAAAAATGAAGGCCTTGTCCCTTTAATGCCCCTTGATGTGTGTTATTACCCAGGAACCCCCTGGTTTCCATGTCTTTTTGTGTTTATAAAGGAGGTCTCTTTTACATTTTTTTTTTTTAATGAATTCTAACAAGAGGGCTTTTGTGTTTATTGTACTAAACACATCCATCCATTTGTGGAAAAATAGTTCCTATTGAAGGGTGAAAGAAGGCAAACTGAAAGCAACTGCTTGAAAATATTTTTTCTGCTATTTTTGGTGCTGAGTTTTTTCCCCCTAGTGTATTTTTAATACGAAAGTGCAGACACCTTCCGTGTGTTTCATAAGTTTCTCCATGTCTCCCTTCCTGTTCACATCACTCTCTGAGTCCTGCACCATCAGCTGGCCTGGTCTGTCTAGTAAGTTTTAGCCTCAAACAGATTGCCCTTAACCTTTTCTTTTCATTAGAGAGCACAAAGCAGGAGGCAGTAGGGGAGGAAGGGGATGAAAACTGGAGGTGTTTCAAGAGTCTGTACTGTATTATGCCACTATATGAAAAAGTCATAGAGTTTAAAATGAAAGGTGAAGTATAGTGCTTGAGATCTGGCATGAAAATTCATTGCTGTGTAGAGCTCACAAAAATCTGTGTATAAATGTTGCTGTTATTATTTATGAATAATACTTATAAGATAAAGCTTCTTCTTTAGTTAATTATTTGTGTGGAGGCCTAAGTACATTTAGCTATTACTGTTATTTATAAAAGCTGTATGTTTATAGAGTGCCATATGCCAGTCTCAACATACTTTACATATACCATCTCAGTTAATCGTCCCAATAACTAACGTATATAGACATGAGTTGTAGTTGGTAACTGATCCCAAGTCATAGAGCTTGTGAGTAATGAGGAGAGATTCCTGCCCAGGTCAGTCAGATCAAGAGCCCAATATCTTAACTAGTTCACTCCATAAATCATTGCCATCCCTAGACTCATGTTAAATAAGTAAATAAAGAGTAGCCTTTTCCAGCTGAAGAAATCGAGGCTGAAAGAAAACAATTAACTTATAAATGTCACATAGCTATCCAGCAGTGGACCAGGGAAAGCAAAGCCGACGTTTCTGAATATGGCTCACTGCCTTGACCGCAAAACCACGTAGTCTGAAGTCGGTTTGATGATCCTTTCTCTGGGAGTGGTTATTAACATTGGAAAGCTTGAACGACCATGATGGAAGTCTAGATTAGCCCAATTGCACTTTTTTATTAACAAAAATATAAGCTTACCCATGAGAGCTACTGCCTGGGAGGTATGAAAGAAATATCCAGACAGAGGATCAAAATAAAACAAACTCAATTTAAAAGCCCTCCTTTTGCCATAAATTCAGTGTGCTAGAGGTCAAATCCGACCCTCGTGTGCAAATGAAGTAGAGTACATCTCTCTAGTAACACAGATGTTTTACTCTCCTCTGACAACCACTTATTTTGGTAACAGAATTCTATTATATATAAAACAGAAATGCTACCAGCTTGGATTTTTTGCAAATTTTCAGAGCTTTTGTACACTCTTCCTTGCAGGGACCATGTGAATCAAGTAGAAATCTCACCAACCAACCCCACACACATACATTCCCCTGAACAAATGTCAAAAGCTCTCCTGAGCACCCTCCTGGTCCCCACCCTGCTGTTTGCATCTTGTCCTGCT
Organism: Aepyceros melampus; assembly: GCA_006408695.1. Classification (NCBI taxonomy): domain Eukaryota; kingdom Metazoa; phylum Chordata; class Mammalia; order Artiodactyla; family Bovidae; genus Aepyceros; species Aepyceros melampus. Next base: position 41,045 of record SJXQ01001825.1, on the reverse strand, counting down.
GAGATAGATTTCAGGAGAGCAAACCACCTAAGAACCCTTGGACTGGCCCATTGTTCCGATTTTTCCGGCATGTCATTTTCCACCAGAGCACAGTTGTCAAGCTCCGGCGAGATGCCTGGGTACTAAACCCACACCGCGTGGTCTGCAGCCGCCCTGTGCATCCCCTCGGTCCCAGCCGTTCCATCATCTCGCGTGGAACTGCCTGGAGCTGTTTGTTGAACTGTTTCATGTTACTCCTTGACTGAGAGAGAGACAAATGTTCCGTATTATCTTTAATTTCCATAAAATTGTTTTAATCTTTGCTTTATAATAAATGTATAACGGTGCCCTCGGGGGATCTCTGTTTTGTATTATAGGTGTCTCCATTGGAGTTATATGCAAGATAGAACTGCTCAGCGTTTGCCTTTCACCCAAAGGACTCAAAAAGATACTCTGAAACAAAAGATTCCTCTTGGGAATCATCCATAAGCATAAAACAGAAAATTTCCTTTCCCCCAGTATGCCTCCATTCAACCTCCCCATCCTGGGGACATGATTATTAGCCAAATCAAATCAGTAACATAAGCGTGGGAACAGAGAGACATTTGTCCTCTTTCTGACGGTCCCTCTTTCTGACTGTAATGTTTATATGTGTGTTTGCATGTATTATATAATATATATCATTACAAACATAGCATACATAAACATTTTCATAAAATATAATTAATTTTCTAATCCAAAGCCTTTGCCAGCGTGTCCATTTTAAACATTTTTAGCTCCAGTGGTTTTTTTAACCAGCTTGATAAAAAAAAGAAGGGGAGGGGTGGGAATGGAGACGATCCCATGAATACATTTTTGACATTTTGTTTATTATCATTTTATCTAGGCTAGTGGTAAATGGATGGACTTGTCAGCAGAAATCTCTTGGTGAAGTAAATAAAGAATCTTAATAGGCAAGGAGAATAGAACTAACAGCAAATTGCTCACAAAGAGATCTAATTTATAGGTTTCCTTTTCACGGAGATTCTGTTCTGGATTCTGGCTTTACCAGAAGAAACAGCTGAATGATGACATGAATCCATATGCAGAAAAAGCACTCTATCTGAGAAAAGGGGGAAATGCAGAGAGATTTTTTGCAAGGCCTCACCCCAGCTTCTTGTAAAAGTTAGCTGTCTTATTACTGTTGCAGTGTCTCTATGTAAAGCTAACTAATGCCTGGAAGGTCGCCTCAAGTTTTATTTTCTGGTCTCTGTTAATAAGCCCATGTTGCATTCATGAAAGAAAAATATTGAATGTGGCCACACCAGTTACAATATTATGGCTATTTGGGTTTAAGCATAATAAAGATACCAACAAAGGCTCCTCAGTTATTAATATTTTTTCAGGTTAAAAGGCAGCAATAAATCATAAAGAGCATTTCCAAGCAGTAGCACTTTTATAGAAAATTGCTTGCTATTTAAACAAAATATTTGCTCTTCATCTCAGGAAAATATGTGGATACTTCTGAACAAGGAGCTATTTTACCTACTCTCTGCCTCCTATAATTAGCTCCATCTTACTTGAAAAAAAATTTTTATTTTATTTGCTTGCATGGATCACAGCAAAATATGGGCTCAAGTTTGCATTGGCCGAATGGGTAGTCCCTTCATTAGTAGTCTCTGTTTTCCCACAGAATGTACAGCCCTGAATTTAAATATCTGTCCCTCTGTGTCCATCCTTCTGAGAGGACTAGAGACCTCTTGGTAGCTCTTTTCGGGGCATGGATGAAACAGGATAAACAGAGAGAAAGTTTTGATCCAACAGATGTGGATATGAATTTCTTACTACCACTTGTCAATATAGACCCTCTTTCACTTCTAAACTTGGGGAAATGTCTTTCCCATGAGCCCAGAGGTCTTCTCAAGAAGTGGCCATTTATCTCCAAAAGTTGGTGTATTTACACCTTTGGACAGGAGTTGGGATGATAAGGTCACACAGATATTAAGCTATCTTTCTTTCCTCCTGGATTAGACTAGCAGGTTAGCAAGAAGTAAAGGATATTCTAGAGTTGCATTGTGCAAGTCACTTGACCTTCTCCACTTTATTACAGTCTCTGAAAGAGACCAACAAATTTGGCCTACAAATACAACTACAAAGACTAACCGCATCTCAAAAATCACATCGCTCACGATGGTTTATTGTTTATTCATTTATACTGGAAAGAAAGTGCAGTTATGAATATCTGTTTAAATACTCCCTTTGGCCAAAAACAACTGTGTCAATGGCAGATGGGATCTGGACCATAGGTGAAAAACAACTAAACCACCTTCTTCCAGGCAGATTGCAGTGCCAGTTTCATATTCTGAGTTAAACATGTTTTTTCTCTCTTGAAAATAAGTTCCTAAAAAGAGTTACTGGCATTCCAAGTAATGATTGTAAATCTACCAAGTTAATTTATTAACCAATAAAGTCCTGTCAAGTCTCCTTCTCATCTTCTAGAAAACAGGTCTGCAGAGAGGGGGAAAAAAGACCAACTAGTTACTAAGGAAATATATTCTTGGTTCACATATATTCATCTCAAGCCTTGCTTTGGAGTCCGCTTCTGTGCATTGTGGAATATGGAAATACCTACAAACACAGAAGGCATTTGGGTGATAATGGTCTGTATTGTTCGATAGTAAGGCTGTAAGGAAATTAACAATAAATGCATCATTATTATATCCAAACTGCCATCAGATTAAATTCAAAACTCTAAATGAAAAGCTGAGGCATTCGATTCCTTAGGCACACAACATAAAATCAAGACTGTTACAAGAAGACAGTATTTAAGATGCCCCCTTCTCCTTTCTCTTCAATAAACACCTTGTAAATTTGTCTGAAATTTTCAAATTTTGCACTAATTGAGGCTCCTTGCCTGTTCATTTGAGTTTTGGTGTGAAAATATATCAAATCATAACACACAAAAAGCTGCTCTCTCAAGCCACATTTCATAACATGATTTCATCAGATGGTCTTAATTTTCTGCATGACATTATCCTTCAAGCTGACATAAGACTGGGCTGTGATATTTGCATACTCAAGACAGAACCATGTAGCTTAACTCTGTTTCTGCTTGTGTGGGAATTTGGAGCACTTTTACTTTGAGGAATCAAACAAATAAACCTTCCAAAAGTAAAAAGATTTCCTCTAGTCTTTGAACGACTTCTTGCCTTTTAGTGAAAGAAGCACTGAATTTTTTTTTTTTAACAAAGCTGTAGTATTCAATTCAGTTTTCTCAGTATATGTGAGGTGTGTATATCTCTTGAAAGTTTCTGAAGTCCAGACCAATTAGTCAAGGAGACTTGGTAATTTCATTTGGCTAGTATCCATATAATTGTAAATGTGCAAAAAAGAAAGTGGTGTTTTTATAGATGGAAATATTTAACATTTTAAATATTGCAATACAGAAAAAATGTATTATTAACCTTGGAGTTAGAACATCTAGCTCTTGGTACCTATTTGTCAGCTCTGACTGGGCAAGTCAGGCTTCTCTGGTAGTTCAGTGGTAAAGAATCCATCTTCCAATGCCAGAGATGTGGGTTCAATCCCTGGGACAGGGAGATTCCCTGGAAAAGAAAATAGCAACCCACTCCAGTGTTCTCGTCTGGGAAATCCCAAGGACAGAGAAGCCTAGCAGCTACAGTGCCTGGGGTTGCAAAGAGAAGGACACAAATTACAACTACACAGCAATGACTAAGCAAGTCACCTTGCCTGCGTCAGTGTCCCCTAAATGTATATCCACTTTTCATTAAACATGTATTTCTTGAGTGCCCACAACATTCTAGGTGCCATTTGGGGTATATAAGTTTTTGTTGTTGCTGTCGTGTCCTACTCTTTTGTGACCCCATCTACTATAGCCCACCAAACTCCTCTGTCTATGGAATTTCCTAGGCAGGAATATTGGAATGGGTTGCCATTTCCATCTCCAGGGGAATCTTCCTGACCCAGACACCATCTCCCGTGTCTCCTACATTGCAGGCAGATTCTTTACCACTGACCACATGAGAAGCCTTCAGTTCAGTTCAGTCACTCACACATGTCCAGCTCTTTGTGACCCCACAGACTGCAGCATGCCAGGCTTCCCTGCCCATCACCAACTCCCAGAGTTTACTCAAATTCATGTCCATTGAGTCAGTAAAGCCATCCAACCATCTCATCCTCTGTCGTTACCTTCTCCTCCCACCTTCAATCTTTCCCAGCATCAGGGTCTTTTCAAATGAGTCAGTTCTTCTCATTAGGTGTGGCCAAAGTATTGGAGTTTCAGCTTCAGCATCAGTCCTTCCAATTAACATTCAGGACTGATTTTCTTTAAGATGGCCTGGTTGGAACTGTTTGCTGTCCAAGGGACTCTCAAGAATCTTCTCCAACATCACAGTTCAAAAGTATCAATTCTTTGGTGCTCAGCTTTCTTTATAGTCCAACTCTCACATCCATATATGACTACTGAAAAAACCACAGCTTTGAATAGATGGACCTTCATTGGCAAAGTAATGTCTCTGCTTTTTAATATGCTGTCTAGGTTGGTCATAATGTTCCTTCCAAGGAGTAAGTGTCTTTTAATTTCATGGTGGCAGTCACCATCTGCAGTGATTTTGGAGCCCCCAAAAATAGTCTGCCAATATTTCCCAGTCTATTTGCATGAAGTGATGGGACCGGAGCCATGATCTTAGTTTTTTGAATGCTGAGCTTTAAGCCAACTTTTTCACTCTCTTCTTTCACTTTCATCAAAGGCTCTTTAGTTCTTCACTTTCTGCCATGGTGTCATCTGCATATCTGAGGTGATTGATATTTCACCCGACAATCTTGATTTCAGTTTGCGCTTCCTCGATTCCAGCATTTCTTATGATGTACTCTGCATATAAGGTAAATAAGCATGGTGACAATATACAGCCTTGACATACTCCTTTCCTGATTTGGAACCAGTCTACTGTTCCATGTCCAGTTCTACCCACATACAGATTTCTCAGGAAGCAGGTCATATGGTCTGGTATTCCCATCTCTTTCAGAATTTTCCACAGTTTGTTGTGATCCACACAGTCAAGGCTTTGGCATAGTCAATAAAGCAGAAGTAGATATATTTTCTGGAACTCTCTTGCTTTTTCAATGTCCAACGAATGTTGGCAATTTGATCTCTGGTTCCTCTGCCTTATCTAAATCCAGCTTGAACATCTGGAAGTTCAGAGTTCATGTACTGTTCAAGACTGGCTTGGAAAATTTTGAGCATTATTTTGCTAGCGTGTGAGATGAGTGCATGGTGCAGTAGTTTGAGCATACTTTGGCATTGCCTTTCTTTGGGACTGGAATGAAAACTGACCTTTTCTAGTCCTGTGGCAACTGCTGAGTTTTCCCAATTTGCTGGAATATTGAGTGCAGCACTTTCACAGCATCACCTTTTAGGATTTGAAATTGCTCAAGTGGAATCCCATCACCTCCACTAGATTTGTTCTTAGTGATGCTTCCTAAGGCCCACTTGACTTTACATCCCAGGATGTCTGGCTCTAGGTGAGTGATCACATCATCGTCATTATCTGGGTGGTGAAGTTCTTTCTTGTATAGTTCTTCCGTGTATTCTTGCCACCTCTTCTTAATATCTTCTGCTTCTGTTAGGTCCATACCATTTCTATCCTTTATCGAGCCCATCTTTGCATGAAATGTTCCCTTGGTATCTCTAATTTTCTGAAGAGATCTCTATTTTTTCCCATTCTATTGTTTTCCTCTATTTCTTTGCACTGATCACTAAGGAAGGTTTTCTTATCTCTCCTTCTATTCTTTGGAACTCTGCATTGAAATGGATATATTTTTGCTTCTCTCCTTTGCCTTTCACTTCTCTTTTTTTCATAGCTATTTGTAAGGCCTCCTCAGACAACCATTTTGCATTTTTGCATTTCTTTTTCTTGGGGATGGTCTTGATCACTGCCTCCTGTACAATGTCACAAACCTCCATCCATAGTTCTTCAGGCACTCTGTCTATCAGATCCAGTCCCTTGAATCTATTTGTCACTTCCACTGTATAATCATAAGGGATTTCATTTAGGTCATACCTGAATGGTCTAGTGGTTTTCCCTACTTTCTTCAATTTAAGTCTGAATTTAGCAATAAGGAGTTCATGATCTGAGCCACAGTCAGCTCCTGGTCTTGTTTTTGCTGACTGTTTAGAGCTTCTCCATCTTTTGCTGCAAAGAATATTAATCAATCTGATTTTGGTATTGACCATCTGGTAATAGCCATGTGTAGTCTTCTCTTGTGTTGTTGGAAGAGGGTGCTTTCTATGACCAATATGTTCTCCTGGCAGAAATCTGTTAGCCTTTGCCCTGCTTCATTCTGTACTCCAAGGCCAAATTTCTCTGTTACTCCAGGTAAATCTGACTTCCTACTTTTGCATTCCAGTCCCCTATAATGAAAAGGACATATTTGGAGAGGGGGTTAGTTCTAGAAGGTCTTGTAGGTCTCCATAGAACCCTTCAATTTCAGCTAATCTTCAGCATTTTTGGTTTGGGCACAGACTTGGATTACTGTGATATTGAATGGTTTGCCTTGAAAACAAATAGAGTTCATTCTGTCATTTTTGAGATTGCATCCAAGAACTGCATTTCAGATTCTTTGGTAGACTATGATGGCTACTCCATTTCTTCTAAGAGATTCTTGCCCACAATAGTAGATACAATGGTCATCTGATTCAAATTCACCCTTCCAGTCCATTTAGTTCGCTGATTTCTAAAATGTTGATGTTCACTTTTGCCATCTCCTGTTTGACCACTTCCAATTTGCCTTTTTTCGTGGACCTAACATTACAAATTCCTATGCAATGCTGCTCTTTACAACATTAGACTTTACTTCCACCACCAGTCACAGCCACGACTGTGTGTTGTTTTTGCTTTGGCTCCATCTCTTCATTCTTTCTGGAGTTATTTCTCCACTGATCTCCAGTAGCATATTGGGGGGGTTACAGACCTGGGGAGTTCATCTTTCAGTGTAAGTTTAAAAATATCCATTAGTTAGTCTAGAAATACAGAAGGTTAACATTGGAATAGAATCTAAATCCAATCTACTATAGAGATGAAGGAAATGACACCAACTTGGGTTAATGACCCATTCAGGATATGGGTGTAGAAGTGGTGGGGAAGAATTTAAGCTCAGTTCTCCTGCCCTGAATTCCATCCTCTTCCTAAAACTCACTTTTCATGCCTCTCTTGCAATGTTCATAACCAGTTAAGAAGACTGGGAAAATATTATTACTTGGAGAAAAAGACAGTCACCCTCTCCCATATTTATTGAAGTCAATCAATAAAAACTGTTCTTTTGTTTGTTTGATTGGTTGGTTTGGTCTTTGTTTTAATGAAAGGAAAGATGTTGAACTGGGTTGTTTTTGATAAGTATAGATCCTATCAGAGTCGTGGCACAGTAGGTACATAATAAGAATTCTGGTTTTGGCATATTGAGTTGAAAATGTCCTTTTCAAGACCACCAGGGGCCTCCATATTTTCAAATCCATTGATGCATTTTTTTAAATCTCTCATAGCTATATTTCCATCCTTGAAACATATTATTTAAGTGGCTGCTAGGACACCATGTGGATAGACCTCCCTCTTTGCCATACCTTCTGCCTTCTTTGGGGATCTGCCTCTCTACCTTACCTCTGATCCAAGAGAGCTACAGGCTCACCGCTTACAGCTATTCCCCTCCTTCCCCATCCTCACTCCCACTGTCAGCTTATCCAGTCAGCCCACAGCTTTAAATATCATTTATGTGCCAACAGTGGCCTGGTATGTATCTTCAGACATAACTTCTTCTCTGATAAGTGAAGTCAGATGATATTTAAAACACATTTGTATGAGTTAGCATTTGTATCTGTTACTTTCCTCTCTAAGTAACAGAAAGTTTGATTGACATGGTTGAAGCAAACAGGTGTATTTATGTCACATGGTCCAGACGCTGATGCTCTGGTTTACATTAAGAACCCACTCTCCTTCTATCTGGCACCTCTACAATCTTTATGGGTATATTTGGTTCTATCATCACAGATGGTTGCTGCAACTCAAGTGTCCTTTCTATATTCCAGGAAGAAGGTGGAAAACTACCACACAATTGCACTCATCTCACATGCTAGTAAAGTAATGCTCAAAATTCTCCAAGCCAGGCTTCAGCAACATGTGAACCATGAACTTCCAGATGTTCAAGCTGGTTTTAGAAAAGGCAGAGGAACCAGGGATCAAATTGCCAACATCCGCTGGATCATCGAAAAAGCAAGAGAGTTCCAGAAAAACATCTATTTCTGCTTTATTGGCTATGCCAAAGCCTTTGACTGTGTGGATCACAATAAACTGTGGAAAATTCTGAGAGAGATGGGAATACCAGACCACCTGACTTGCTTCTTGAGAAATCTGTATGCAGGTCAGGAAGCAACAGTTAGTACCGGACATGGAACAACAGACTGGTTCCCAATAGGAAAAAGAGTACGTCAAGGCTGTATATTGTCACCCTGCTTATTTAACTTATATGCAGAATACATCATGAGAAACACTGGACTGGAAGAAACACAAGCTGGAATCAAGATTGCTGGGAGAAATATCAATAACCTCAGATATGCAGATGACACCACCCTTATGGCAGAAAGTGAAGAGGAACTAAAGAGCCTCTTGATGATAGTGAAAGAGGAGAGTGAAAAGGTTGGCTTAAAGCTTAACATTCAGAAAACGAAGATCATGGCATCTGGTCCCATCACTTCATGGGAAATAGATGGGGAAATTCACCCTGCTTATTTAACTTATATGCAGAATACATCATGAGAAACACTGGACTGGAAGAAACACAAGCTGGAATCAAGATTGCTGGGAGAAATATCAATAACCTCAGATATGTAGATGACACCACCCTTATGGCAGAAAGAGAAGAGGAACTAAAGAGCCTCTTGATGAAAGTGAAAGAGTAGAGTGAAAAACTGGGCTTAAAGCTCAACATTCAGAAAACAAAGATCATGGCATCTGGTCCCATCACTTCATGGGAAATAGATGGGGAAACAGTGGAAACAGCAGCTGACTTTATTTTGGGGAGCTCCAAAATCACTGCAGATGGTGACTGCAGCCATGAAATTGAAAGATGCTTACTCCTTGGAAGAAAAGTTATGACCAACCTAGATAGCATATTCAAAAGCAGAGATATTACTTTGCTGATTAAGGTCCATCTAGTCAAGGCTATGGTTTTTCCAGTAGTCATGTATGGATGTGAGAGTTGGACTGTAAAGAAGGCTGAGGGCCGAAGAATTGATGCTTTTGAACGGTGGTGTTGGAGAAGACTCTTGAGAGTCCCTTGGACTGCAAGGAGATCCAACCAGTGCATTGTGAAGGAGATCGGCCCTGGGATTTTTTTGGAAGGAATGATGCTGAAGCTGAAGCTCCAGTATTTTGGCCACCTCATGCGAAGAGCTGACTCATTGGAAAAGACTCTAATGCTGGGAGGGATTGGGGGCAGGAGGAGAAGGGGACAACCAAGGATGAGATGGCTGGATGGCGTCATTGACTCCATGGGCGTGGGTCTGGATGAACTCCGGGAGTTGGTGATGGACAGGGAGGCCTGGCATGCTGCGATTTCATGGGGTCACAAAGAGTCGGACACGACTGAGCGACTGAATTGAACTGATGTCTGGCTCTAGGTGAGTAAACACACCATCATTGTTATGTGGGTTTGCTAAGTCACTTCAGTCATGTCCGACTCTGTGCGACCCCATAGACGGCAGCCCACCAGGCTCCCCCATCCCTGGGGTTCTCCAGGCAAGAACACTGGAGTGGGTTGCCATTTCCTTCTCCAATGCATGAAAGCGAAAGGTGAAAGTGAAGTCGCTCAGTCAGGTCTGACCCAGCGACCCCATGGACTGAAGCCTACCAGGCTCCTCCATCCATGGGATTTTCCAGGCAAGAGTACTGGAGTGGGGTGCCATTGCCTTCTCCGTTATGTGTGTTATGAAGGTCTTTTTTGTACAGTTCTTCTACGTATTCTTGCCACCTCTTCTTAATATCTTCTGCTTCTGTTAGGTCCATACCATTTCTGTATTTTATTGAGCTCATCTTTGCATGAAACGTTCCCTTCGTATCTCTAATTTTCTTAAAGAGATCTCTAGTCTTTCCCATTCTATTGTTTTCCTCTGTTTATTTGCATGGATTTCAAAGGAAGGCTTTCTTAACTCTCCTTGCTATTCTTTGGAACCCTGCATTTAAATGGATATATCTTTCCTTTTCTCCTTTACCTTTAGCTTCTCTTCTTTTTTCAGCTATTTGTAAGGCCTCCTCAGACAACCATTTTGCCTTATTGCATTTCTTTTTCTTGAGGATGGTCTTGATCATTGCCTCTTGTACAGTGTCATGAACCTCCTCCATAGTTCTTCAGGCTCTCTGTCTATCAGATCTAATCCTTTGAATCTATTTCTCACTGCCACTGTATAATCGTAAGGGATTTGATTAGGTCATACCTGAATGGTCTAGTGGTTTTCCCTACTTTCTTCAATTTCAGTCTGAATTTGGCAATAAGGAGTTCATGATCGGAGCTACAGTCAGCTCCCGGTCTTGTTTTTGCTGCCTCTACAGAGCTTCTCCCTCTTTGTCTGCAAAGAATATAATCAGTCTGATTTTGGTGTTGACCATCCGGTGATGTCCATGTGTATAGTCTTCCTTTGTGTTGTTGGAAGAACATGTTTGCTATGACCAGTGTGTTCTCTTGGCAAACTCTGTTAGCCTTTGTCCTGGTTTGGTTTTTTTTGTTTGTCTGTTTTTTTGGTACTCCAAGGTCAGATTTGCCAGTTACTCCATATCTCTCTTGACTTTCCACTTTTGCATTCCAGTCCCCTATAATGAAGAGGACATATTTTGGGGGTGTTAGTTCTAGAAGGTCTTGTAGGTCTTCATAGAACCATTCAACTTCAGCTTCTTCAGCATTACTGGTCAGGGCATAGACTTGGATTTCTGTGATATTGAATGATTTGCCTTGGCAACAAACAGAAATCATTCTGTCGTTTGTGAGATTTCATCCAAGTACTGCATTTTGGACTCTTGTTGACTATGATGGGTACTCCATTTCTTCTAAGTTATTCTTGCCCACAGTAGTAGATATAATGGTCATCTGAGTTAAATTCACCCATCCCAGTCCATTTTAGTTCGCTGATTCCTAGAATGTTGATGTTCACTCTCGCCATCTCCTGTTTGACCACTTCCAATTTGCCTTGATTCATGTCCCTGTGCAATATTGCTCTTTACAGCATTGAACTTTACTTCCATCTCCAGTCACATCCACAACTAGGTGTTGTTTTGCTTTGGCTCCATCTCTTCATTCTTTCTGGGATTATTTCTCCACTCTTCTCCAGTAGCATATCAGGCACCAACCGACCTGGGGAGTTCATCTTTCACTGTCATACCTTTTTGCCTTTTCATACTGTTCATGGGGTTCTCAAGGCAAGAATACTAAAGTGGTTTTGTCAGAACTCTCTCCATGACCTGTCTGTCTTGGGTGACCCTACACAGCATGACTCATAGTTTCATTGAGCTAGACAAGGCTGTGATCCATGTGATCAGTTTGGTTAGTTTTCTATGATTGTGACTTTCATTCTGTCTGCCCTCTGATGGATAAGGATAAGAGTCTTATGGAAGCCTCCTGCTGGTAGAGATTGACTGAGGGGGAGTTCAGTTCAGTTCAGTAGCTCAGTCGTGTCCAACTCTTTGTGACCCCATGAATTGCAGCTTGCCAGGCTTCCCTGTCCATCACCAGCTCCCAGAGTTCACTCAGACTCACGCCCATGCAGTCAATGACGCCATCCAGCCATCTCATCCTCGGTCGTCCCCTTCTCCTCCTGCCCCCAATCCCTCCCAGCATCAGAGTCTTTTCCAATGAGTCAGCTCTTCGCATAAGGTGGCCAAAGTACTGGAGCTTCAGCTTCAGCATCATTCCTTCCAAAAAGATCCCAGGGCCGATCTCCTTCACAATGCACTGGTTGGATCTCCTTGCAGTCCAAGGGACTCTCAAGAGTCTTCTCCAACACCACCGTTCAAAAGCATCAATTCTTCGGCCCTCAGCCTTCTTCACAGTCCAACTCTCACATCCATACATGACCACTGGAAAAACCATAGCCTTGACTAGATGGACCTTAGTCAGCAAAGTAATATCTCTGCTTTTGAATATGCTATCTAGGTTGGTCATAACTTTTCTTCCAAGGAGTAAGCATCTTTTAATTTCACGGCTACAATCACCATCTGCAGTGATTTTGGAGCCCCCCAAAATAAAGTCAGACACTGTTTCCACTGTATCCCCATCTATTTCCCATGAAGTGATGGGACCAGATGCCATGATCTTTGTTTTCTGAATGTTGAGCTTTAAGCCAACTTTTTCACTCTCCTTTTTCACTTTCATCAAGAGGCTCTTTAGTTCCTCTTCTCTTTCTGCCATAAGGGTGGTGTCATCTGCATATCTGAGGTTATTGATATTTCTCCTGGCAATCTTGATTCCAGCTTGTGCTCATCCAGCCAGCGTTTCTCATAATGTATTGTGCATATAAGTTAAATAAGCAGGGTGACAATATACAGCCTTGATGTACTCCTTTTCCTGTTTCAAACCAGTCTGTTGTTCCATGTCCAGTTCTAGCTATTGCTTCCTGACCTGCATACAGATTTCTCAAGAGGCAGGTCAGGTGGTCTGGTATTCCCATCTCTCTCAGAATTTTCCAGTTTATTGTGATCCACACAGTCAAAGGCGTTGGCACAGTCAATGAAGCAGAAATAGATGTTTTTCTGGAACTCTCTTGCTTTTTCCATGATCCAGCAGATGTTAGCAATTTGATCTCTGGTTCCTCTGCCTTTTCTAAAACCAGCTTGAACATCAGGAAGTTCACGGTTCATGTATTGCTGAAGCCTGGCTTGGAGAATTTTGAGCATTACTTTACTATTATGTCAGATGACTGCAGTTGTGCTGTAGTTTGATCATTCTTTGGCATTACCTTTCTTTGGGATTGGAATGAAAACTGACCTTTTCCAGTCCTGTGGCCACTGCTGAGTTTTCCACATTCGCTGGCATGTTGAGTGCAGCACTTTTACAGCATCATCTTTCAATGTGGAATGAAGCAGGGCAAAGACTAATAGAGTTTTGTGAAGAAAATGCACTGATCATAGTATTCACCCTCTTCAAACAACACAAGAGAAGACTCTACACATGGACATCACCAGATGGTCAACACCAAAATCAAATTGAGTATATTCTTTGCAGCCAAAGATGGAGAAGCTCTATACAGTCAACAAAAACAAGACCAGGAGCTGACTGTGGCTCAGATCATGAGCTCCTTATTGCCAAATTCAGACTGAAATTGAAGAAAGTAGGGAAAACCACTAGACCATTCAGGTATGACCTAAATCAAATCCCTTATGATTATACAGTGGAAGTGAGAAATAGATTTAAGGGCCTAGATCTGATAGATAGAGTGCCTGATGAACTATGGAATGAGGTTCATGACATTGTACAGGAGACAAGGATCAAGACCATCCCCAAGAAAAAGAAATGCAAAAAGGCAAAACGGCTGTCTGGAAAAGCCTTACAAATAGCTGTGAAAAGAAGAGAAGCAAAAAGCAAAGGAGAAAAGGAAAGATATAAGCATCTGAGTGCAGAGTTCCAAAGAATAGCGAGAAGAGATAAGAAAACCTTCTTCAGCATCAAAGCAAAGAAATAGAGCAAAAGAACAGAATGGGAAAGACTAGAGATCTCTTCAAGAAAATTAGAGATACCAAGGGAACATTTCATGCAAAAATGGGCTCGATAAAGGACAGAAATGGTATAGATCTAACAGAAGCTGAAGATATTAAGAAGAGGTGGCAAGAATACACAGAAGAACTGTACAAAAAAGATCTTCATGACCTGGATAATCATGATGGTGTGATCACTCATCTAGAGCCAGACATCCTGGAATATGAAGTCAAGTGGGCCTTAGAAAGCATCACTACAAACAACGCTACTAGAGGTGATGGAATTCCAGTTGAGCTATTCCAAATCCTGAAAGACTGAGGGGGAAACTGGGTCTTGTTCTGATGGGCAGGGCCAGGTTCAGTAAATCTTAAATGCAATTTTCTGTTGATGGGTGGGGCTATGTTCCCTCCCTGTTGCTTGACCTGAGGCCACACTATGGTGGAGGTGATGATGATAGTGTCGACCTCCTTCGCAAGGTCCCATGCACGCACGCTGCACTCAGTGCCCCAACCCTGAAGCCGACTGGCGCAGACCCATGCCTCCACCAGAGACTCCTGGACACTCATGGACATGTATGGGTCAGTTTCTTGTGGGTCACTGCTCCTTTCTCCTGGGTCATGGTGTGCATGACCTGAAGAGTCTGTTTCCCCAGTTCTGTGTAAGTTCTGGTGGTTATGTGGTGGGGTTAATGGCAACCTCCTCCAAGAGGGCTTATGCCATACCCAGGTCTGCTACACCCTGAGCCCCTGCAGCAGGCCACTGCTGACCCATACCTCCACAGGAGACACTCAGACACAGTCCTGGCTCAGTCTCTGTGGGTTGGGCATGCATTTTGCGCCTTCCCTGGTGACCAGGTATTTGGCAAGACCACATCTCAGGTGTGCCGTATGTCTCCTCTGGAGAGCTGATCTCAGGCTGCAACCTGGTGTATGTCTACCATTCAGGATCTCAGAAAGACGTAGTTAGCAGCTGGCAACCTGCTCACAGTTTGGTGGAAGATGCCATCTCTGGGACTGGCCTCTGGGCAGGGAGGGGTCGGTATGCAGCTCTTCATTGGTACTTGCTCAATCCTTTGTGTTGTGATCAGGCCAGGCTGTGTTGGTTGTTAGGCTAGAACCTTTCGCTGGAAAGTTCCCTTTTCTGCACTTGTGGTTAGGCATATATTCTGTGTGTTGTTGGTTTTTTTCCTCCTGGTTATGTTGTCTTCCAAGATTCCAAAACTCCCCACAGACCCGCCTGTGAGAGGGTTTCCTACTGTGTGGAAACTTCTCCTTCACGATTCCCTCCCTAGGACAGGTCTCCATCCCTAACTCTTGCCTCTCTTTTGTCTTTTATATTTTGTCCTACCTCCTTTCGAAGAGAATGGGCTGCCTTTCTGGGTGCCTGGTGTCCTCCGCCAGTTTTATGGAAGTTGCTTGGGGGGGTTAAAAATTAAAGTCTATTGTGGCATTTTCAACATTAACTATTTTTATTGGAGCTCTTCAGATATTTTGGTAGAAATAGGAGTGATACAATTAAAGCAATTAAGAAAAGCTAGGTGCTCTCTTATTGCTTACGCTGGCGCAGATTGAGACTCAGAGGGCACGTACAGGGTGTGAAGAAATGGGGCAGGTGATGATCATTCATTGAGAAAGTTTTTTCATTTTTACAAATTACATTAATAGTAGCAGTCAAAAGGAGCAGCTGAGTAGTGTGACCAGCAGCACTGCATGTTTGGTGGTTTGACTTAAACTCTGCCGGACAGGAAGAGGTGTGCAGAGAAAACGGCTGAAGATATTGAAAGAGGATGCATCCAGGGGAGGTGAAGGGACTGAAGTCAGGAGCAGAAGTTTTGACCCTGGAGATAAGAGATACACTTCTTTCTCTGTGTTCAGGAGCAAGGGGCAGCCCAGAAGAGAGCTTGGGCTAGAGGCTGGGGACTCAGTACAGGACGGGAATCTGTGCCCAGTTAGTCACAGACCAACCACAGCTCACCTGAATTCCATCCCCTACATGTCTTCTCTTCTGAAGTCATGGGCCCTTTACATCCACTCATGCCACAGAGAGCTGACTGTAGGCTTTTCTCTTTAAGTATTGCTTTCAGCGTGCATTCGTGCATGCTAAGTCGCTTCAGTTGTGTCCGACTCTTTGCAATCCTTGGACTCTAGCACACCAGGTTTCTCTGTCAATGAGATGCTCGAGGCAAGAATACTGGAGTGGGTTGCCATTTCCTTCTCCAAGGTTCTTCTCAACTCAGGGATCAAACCTAGATCTCTCTCTCTCTCTCTTTTTTTTTTTTATACTTCATTTTCCTTGTTTCTTTTTTCTTAATTAATTTTTATTTTTTAGTTTGTTTTGCTTTACAATACTGTATTCATTTTGCTATACATCGACATGAATCAGCCACGAGTGTACATGAACTCCTAATCCCAACCCCCACCTCCCCACTCCCGCCCCACACCATCTCTCTGGATTATCCCCATCCATCAGTCCCAAGCATCCTGCATCCCTCATCGAACCTAGACCAGCGATTCGTTTCACTTATGATATCATACATGTTACATTGCCACTCTCCCAAATCATCCCACCCTCTCCCTCTCCCACAGAGTCCAAAAGGCTGTTCTATACATCTGTGTCTCTTTTGCTGTCTTGTATACAGGGTTATCATTACCATCTTTCTAAATTCCATATATATGTGTAAGTATACTGTATTGGTGTTTTTCTTTCTGGGTTACTTCACTCTGTATAATCGGCTCCAGCTTCATCCACCTCATTAGAACTGATTGAAATGTATTCTTTTTTAATGGCTGAGTAATACTCCATTGTGTATATGTACCACAGCTTTCTTATCCATTCATCTGCTGATGGACAAACCTAGATCTCTTATATCTACATGCATTAGCAGGCGGGATCTTTACCACTCGTACCACCTGGGAGCCCATTGTTATCATTGTTGTTTATGAAATTTGAACTCCTGAGCTAGCGTGTGAAGCCCAGGTCTCTTTTCCATGATTTCCTGCTCCCAACACCCCCATTCTGTTCTGCCCCCTTGCCCCAGTGCTCTCAGAGTGTGGTCCTGGATCAGCAACATGAGTACCACTTGGGAACTTTCAGACATCCAAGAGCTCAGGCTCTACCCTACTCTAAGTGAGAGCACCAGCAATCTGCAGTTTATCCGGGCTTCCAGGAGATCCTGATACAACCTCAAGTGTGAGAACCATTGTTCTAGTTTTACCAGCAGTTCCTCAGTGTGTGTGTTGGACACCTCCCTGCCTTTACACACACTGTTCTCTCTAGCCTTCAGAAACCTCCTCTCCCCTCTACTCCTCTTTTAAGAGTCATTTAAAGAATCACTGCCACCTCTGTATCTTGTTCCCTAACCAGCCCTCCCCACCTCTGCCCACGATGACTGCCTCTCTCCCCTGTGCCTCCCTGGAAACTGGTGACAACTTCAATCATTCAAGTGCCATGCTTTGTTGCAGCTCATGGTGGATGTGTCTGCATCACTAAAAGCCAACAGGCTCCCCGAAGCTGTGACTGCTTGTGCTGGCACTCAGAAAATGCTCGTTGAGTCAAAGTGTTATTGATGAGCAAAGTATGAGAGAGGAGAAAAACAGGGAAAGTGAAGAGCATGCAAGAGGACACCCACAGAATGATACTAGCTGGCATCTGAGCTCCATATGTGTGCTGGGTATGGTGCCACGTGCTTTGCAGGGGCTGCCATTTAATCCTCCCAACACTGCAGGTGTTACTGGGACTCACGTCACAGAGAAGGAGACTAAGGCACAGAGACCTTACATAATGTGCCTCCATCTGGGACCTGGTAGATTCGCACACAAGTGGTTCTACTCTTAAGCCTATGATCTGAGAGAGGAGCTGACTTGGCTTGGAGCCACTGTCAGTGTTCACCAGTTCAACAAACATTTCCTCAGTGCCTGTGCCAGACTGAGACAGAAGAGGAGGCAGACGAGGGCGCAGATGT
This sequence comes from Aepyceros melampus, assembly GCA_006408695.1. NCBI lineage: Eukaryota > Metazoa > Chordata > Mammalia > Artiodactyla > Bovidae > Aepyceros > Aepyceros melampus. Next base: position 23,377 of record SJXQ01001825.1, on the reverse strand, counting down.
GACAGCTGTTTCTATTTTGGCCCTGGAGAAGCTCACCTTTTGGTGGAGAAGGAGGGGTGAGCCAGGAATATATTTCACTTACGGACGATGACCGTGGATTATTCTAAGTCCTGCACAGCTCCTGCGGCAGGCAGGATGGATTTGCTCTGCCAGGGACTAAGAGCTAGGCATAAACTCACAGGCAGAAGAGTGAGAGAGGGGGGAAAGACAAGATTCAAGGCAGAAGGAAAAGCAAAAATTATGTGAAGAAGGCAGGCAGGTCTTGGCACGCCTGCTGCAGAAGAGCTGTTCCGTGGGGGCTGTGTGCAGAAGAGATGGTCTGGACTCTCATTCCACATCCCTTCCCAGTACACTGCCTGCTCCAGCGAACTAGAAATAAAGCCATATTTCCAGAATGCCTTGAAGCTGTGGTTCCGGATGTGACTCTGCTAACCCGATACGCCTGTAAAACTCACCACCTGCAGTCTGCAGTAGCAGAACACAGATACTTTTGTTTTTCTCCAGATTAATCTCTGTGGTCACTTAGAGAAAAGAAAGTATCTATGGAAACCCAAATTTTGGAAGGCCAAGTGGCTACAGCAATAAACCTTTATGGCAAGAGTGAAGAATTTAGACACTGGGGAGTTGGCTGGCTTCTTGAGTCCCTCTGGAGCAAAAGAAAGAAAAGGACACGCATGGAGTTACCTACAGCATCCCCTATCGGTACCAAGTTCTAGGTCAGTTAGGATCAGGTTCAGCAGAAAGGGACGACAACAATGGCTTAACCGTGTTATAAGTTTATTTCTGGCAGAAAATTCCAGAGGCTGGTAGTCAGGGCTCTGGCAGTTCTGCTCCATGGCACCGTGAAACTTGTTGTTCTTCCTCCCCTGAGGTATGCCCCTAGCCTTCATGGTCCAGGATGGAATCCATCACACCTGTGTTCCAGGCTGCTGCTGCTGCTTAGTCATTTCAGTCGTGTCTGACTCTGTGCGACCCCATAGACGGCAGCCCACCAGGCCCCCTGTCCCTGGGATTCTCCAAGCAAGAACACTGGAGTGGGTTGTCATTTCCGTCTCCAATGCATGAAAGTGAAAGTGAAGTCACTCAGTCATGTCCGACTCCTAGTGACCCCATGGACTGCAGCCCACCAGGCTCCTCCATCCATGGATTTTCCAGGCAAGAGTACTGGAGTGGGGTGCCATTGCCTTCTCCACTGTAGGGTGGAGAGGGGTACAAAAGAAATGGGGCAAAGAATGCTCATCAGCGTCTTCCTGAAAAAGTTTTTGAAAATTATCTCATGATACTTCTGCTTTCATTCCACTTGTCACTGGGCCACATCTAACACAAAAGACTTGAAAACATAGTCAACAATTGTTACCTTTAATCAAGATGAAGAAGAGGACATAAATCAGAGGGTTGTCTATCATCTTTCTAATGGGATGCATGGTGGAGGATATCCCAGGAGGACATTGGGATGGATGGATGTGAGACAGGAAAGGCCTGATGTGACACAGCTAGTATCTTGGGCTTTATCCTCTGGCAACGAGGGCACCAGCTAGGTTTAAGCAGGAGAGAGACGGAAATGGAGCTGTTTTTTACAGAGATCTCAATGTGTGGTTGGGTTCTGGCGAGGTGATACTGTGACCCAGAATTCAGTTAGAAAGCAGCTGCCCTGGTCCAGGTGAGGGGCAGGACAGGGAAATGGAGGAAAGAGGATGGAAGAGCCAGGGTAGGGTAGATGAGGACAGACCTTGGTGACCACTGGGAGATGGCAGTGAAGGAAAAGATGGGGCTTAGGACAACATCAGGGTTTATGGCTCCAGCAATTTGGTAAATGACAATGCAGCTAACCAAAGTAAAGAAAGGAGTACTGGGACTTCCCTAGTGGCCCAGTGGCTTAAGGCTTGTGCTCCCAATGCAGGCGGCTCGGGTTCAATCCCTGGTCAGGGAAGTAGGTCCTGCATGCTGCAACCAAGACCTGGTCAGCCAAATAAATAAGTAAATCTTAAAAAAAAAAAAAAAAAAAAAGTACAGCAAATGGGGAGGTGCTGCTTGTGGTGGGGAGAATGTGATCCACTTGATGTTTTGATTAGGAATATGCTGAGTCTAAGGCACCTTTTGGATGAGAAGTGTTCACCAAGCAGACAAAAATACGTGTTTAGCGCTCTGGAGAGAAGCCAGGACTGGAGTGTGTGTGTCTCAGTGACAGCTGCAAACACAAGTTTGGGATGGTTTGATCAGGAAAAAATGGGGGAACCAAGTCAAGGATGAAGCCTGAGGAAGGGCCAGTGTGGTATGAATTCTCTGCAGAGTCCATTCTGATGGAAGTTTCTTTGGGAATTGCAGCTCAAGAAATTCAAGGATGCAAATAAATTCTTTTTCCAGGCATTCAGAACCTAGGGCAAATCTCTGGATTTCCAAACAAGCTAAAATTGCTAAAGGCTTTTCATTTCCCTGGGTGACATACTTTAAGTTAAAAAAAAAATGTCATTTTGAAAGTTAAGGTTTCCATTACTACTCTGCCTGTGCCCAGAAAACCTCCTACCCCATCATTATCCAGGGAGCCTCACTGTAATTATTCCGCCAGGCCCTGGGCCTAGACAATATCAGCAGGTTGAGTTCTGTGTTGTCAGCGCTGACATCAAAGAACACTCTTTGACAAACTGCTTTTCAGCTTCTGGATGATTAAATGCCTTTCTGATTGCTTTCAAGAGATAGGAGTTTGACTGTTGGTCCCAGTAACTGCTGCAGTTCTAGAATGGTTAAAAATTTGTACAGCACTCCTTTCATTTCAATTATTATTATTATTTTTTTGTGTGTGCATATGGGATCTTAGTTCTCTGACCAGGGATGGAACTCATGCAGTGGAAAGCACAGCGGCTTAACCCCTGGGTCACCAGGGAAGCCACTTAATTGATTCCTTGTTGCTCTTCCCTTTCTCCTCAGCCTCCATCCCTTTTTTCTTTCCTCGCCTCTTTTTACTTCCTCCTTTCCTTTTTACTTTCATCTCCCTCCCTCCCACTGTCTCCTCCTCCATCTCATTTTAAGGGGTTGTCTAGTATACTCACCTTTGAAGCACTGTTTTATTGAAAGTTAACAATTAAACTTTGGAAAACACTTTAGGCCAAAGAATATGCTATCAGAGTGCTCACTTCTTTGGGTGGTCACTAGCAGAGAATTCAACTTACAAGAATCCAAGTAAAAGGGCATTCAATTATCTAGAAAATACTAAAATAACAAACTTCATTGAAACAACTTTTGTTCTTTTAAGAGAAACAAGACCAAACTAAAATTTTTTTTAATGGTATATTTGTCTAAACTAGAAAGCTTGGGAGTGGGATTAGTATAGAATCCTATGATTAGTATAAATTAGGGATTAGTCTAAATTCAGCCAAATATCTAGGATTTCTCACCTCAGTGTACATTGTTCACTAATAGTCATCACTATGGCCCTAAAACAGTGGAAGAATAACCACCATCAAACAAATATTAAATTATAGTCCCTGTGTTCTTGGAACTAGACAGGAAAATGGGCAAAAAAAAAAAAAATTAAAAGTTAAGGAAAATAAGGTAAAATATTTTATTATGCAAAATCAATTTTTAAAAGACATTCCTCTATTCTGAGATCATGTCCTTTTTGTTGCTGTCAATGTGTCCTTTCTTTTGTTAAAAAGAAAAAAAAAAAATGTAGTGCCCATAGATGACAGGTTCTTTTTGAATGACCATACTTGGCAAAATTAAATTTTGTCAGTGCAATGTAAAAGTCTAGGGATCCCTGGAGTAATGCATTTCCCAGAAGCATGGAAACTGACGGATTTCTGTCAGTTCCCTGAGGGTTAAGTGGATCTGGTTTCCTATTCTGTCTTTCCCTGCCCTGATCATATTGGCTAGAGGTGAGGCAGGTGCTTATTCCATAATAATTTATTGGAATTAATTGATATACAGGGACTCAAAGGCTTAAACAAGGTTTTTGCTTTCTCCATTTATTACCAAAACGTTTAACATTTTAATTTACTTTTGGAATTGTAATTTTTTTAAATACATGTATTTTTTATAGCTCTGTTACACATACAAAACCATCTTTTGTGGCAACACTGCAGGGGACACTCTCAGGCTTTGTCTCTGCCTCTCATGAATATCCCGGAAATGTAAGTTAGGTGTATGTCCGGTCAGATCACCAAACCCTTCTCTGCTTTTCAAACACTGGGAAGGAAAGAAGAAGGGTTGTAATGGCTAAGCTACATAACTCCCAAAGACAGTAAAGATCCAGGGTTGGTTAAAACAAACTTTTAAATAGGAACTTGAGTTCTCTGGCCTCCAAAAATCAAAGAAAATTTTCAAAACCACTTTTAAAGAATTATAAAGAAAAAAATACAAAACTTCTTTGTATACAGTATCATCGGGATTCTATTGTTACTTCCCAGAAGCCAGCAGAGAACATTTTCTGATTACTCTGCTCTTGAAACTGGTAAAAACGTAGACAATAGCCAAGTCCATCAGAGTCATGACTCACTGAGACAAAAACCTCCAGCTGTATTACTGGGAGACTCAAGCACTGCCTGGTGCAGCTGGGAGGTGTTGATGAGCCTCTTCTCGGTAAGACAGGGAGACTCAGAGAAGCCACTGGGAGTTAGTCTATGTATTGTAGAGGCAAGGCAGCCTTAAGAGAGAAAATGGATTTTAAAATGGTAACCACTCACCTGCACCCTTATTTTCCAGGTAAAACATTCAGGAAATAAGAATCGTTTTAATACTACCACCTAAAAATTACCACCCTTAATATTTTGATGAATATTCTTCTAGGGATGGAGGGATGCATGCATGAAAGTGTGGATGGATGAACTGATGGTCTGATGGACAGATACACTAATATCCACAATAATATGCTTATATGTATAGGAATGCATTTAAGAACTTATAGCTGTTGTTCATGGAGAGGGGAGTTGGTAAGATGATGGGAGAGGGGAGTTTGTAAGATGATGGCGAAGGGCGACTGATGTTTTTAAAATATACACACGGGTTATTTGGCTTTTTCACAACTACATATTACTAAGTGTGTATTACTTCCCTATTATTTTTTAAATTGTGAAAAATAATGCAATCACATTAGGGGAAGTGGGATCTTGTCACGTGCTCCCCTGGGTGTGCCCTGGTGCACAGAGGTGACCCGGGGTGGCCTCTGGGCAAGGCTAGAACGCCTGAGACGGGGATAGGCGGAAAGCAGCTCTGGCCAGGACCTACACGCAGGGCCATCCGCGGCTGCGAAGATCGCACCTAGGCCGGGCGAGGCTGCTCCCTGCACTCTCTGCGGGGAGGGGGCGGGACTGCGAGCCTCACCCAGCAGGGAAGAGCACCCGGAAGAGCGGTAGGCGAGGACGCGGCGGCCCGACCCCAGGGCGCCCTCTGGCGGGGCTGGAGTGCGGGGCGCGACGGAGGCGGAGCCTCAGACTCCCCAAGCCGGGATACCATGAGGAGCGAGCCTGAGTGGGCCTGCCCTGGTCTTCTGAGATTAGTACTTGGTTTGGGTCTTGGTTTTCATTTCCCACCTTCTTGCCTTGCCATACATATTTCCTTCCACTCGTGTTGTTTGGGGTTTTTTTTTTTTTTTTTTTTTCAACCCCAATCGAGTTTTTTCTTCTCTCCAAAGTCATGCCTAGTCATTGTAAAAAATTTCGGAAAACACCAAATATCATAAAGATGAAAATAAATAAAACACCTTTAAACCCATAATTTAAGAGATAAGCATATGTTTAAAGTAGTTCTTTTCTTCTGGTGTTTTTCTCTATACATGATGTTAAGTATAAGATGGACTTCCCTGGTGGCTCAGCGGTAAAGACTCTATCTACCAGTGCAGGAGATGCAGGTTCCATCCCTGGGTCAGGAAGATCTCCTGGAGAAGGGAAAGGCAACCCACTCTAGTATTCTTGCCTGGGTTCAGGAAGATCTCCTGGAGAAGGGAAAGGCAACCCACTCTAGTATTCTTGCCTGGGTCAGGAAGATCTCCTGGAGAAGGGAAAGGCAACCCACTCTAGTATTCTTGCCTGGGTCAGGAAGATCTCCTGGAGAAGGGAAAGGCAACCCACTCTAGTATTCTTGCCTGGGTTCAGGAAGATCTCCTGGAGAAGGGAAGGCAACCCACTCTAGTATTCTTGCCTGGGTCAGGAAGATCTCCTGGAGAAGGGAAAGGCAACCCACTCTAGTATTCTTGCCTGGGTCAGGAAGATCTCCTGGAGAAGGGAAAGGCAACCCACTCTAGTATTCTTGCCTGGGTTCAGGAAGATCTCCTGGAGAAGGGAAAGGCAACCCACTCTAGTATTCTTGCCTGGGTCAGGAAGATCTCCTGGAGAAGGGAAAGGCAACCCACTCTAGTATTCTTGCCTGGGTCAGGAAGATCTCCTGGAGAAGGGAAAGGCAACCCACTCTAGTATTCTTGCCTGGGTTCAGGAAGATCTCCTGGAGAAGGGAAAGGCAACCCACTCTAGTATTCTTGCCTGGGTCAGGAAGATCTCCTGGAGAAGGGAAAGGCAACCCACTCTAGTATTCTTGCCTGGGTCAGGAAGATCTCCTGGAGAAGGGAAAGGCAACCCACTCTAGTATTCTTGCCTGGGTTCAGGAAGATCTCCTGGAGAAGGGAAAGGCAACCCACTCTAGTATTCTTGCCTGGGTCAGGAAGATCTCCTGGAGAAGGGAAAGGCAACCCACTCTAGTATTCTTGCCTGGGTTCAGGAAGATCTCCTGGAGAAGGGAAAGGCAACCCACTCTAGTATTCTTGCCTGGGTCCAGGAAGATCTCCTGGAGAAGGGAAAGGCAACCCACTCTAGTATTCTTGCCTGGAAAACTTCATGGACAGAGGAGCCTGGCGAGCTACAGTCCGTGGAGTCTCCCAGAGTGGGAAACGACTTAGTGACTAAACAAATGTATAAGATAGGCTAGGGGGCAGCCAGGCTGGGTTTCTAAGGTCTGGGGGCCTCTACCTTGCCGTTTGCCTTTCTGTTTTCTCTTTCACCAGGCCATTTCAGCACCAGGGCTGACTCCAAATAGCCTTACCCAGTTTGTTTAAATTACCTGACCTCAGTTTATTCATCTCCAGTAGGGAAGAGAATTATTTGCCTGGAGGTTAGGCTTCCGTGATTGCTATGGAACTCAAATGGTCTTGGAGCTGCATTTGCAAGTTTTCTAACCTTGGAAATGCTATACATCATTGTGTTTGATGCTCCTGCATCAGTACTGAAGTCTCCCAGCTAGCAGAATGGCAGCTTGATGGGGGGACATGACTCAGCATTGAAGTTGTGTATGGCTGAACCACACTGACTCCATTTTGTCAGCTCTGTCTCAGGACCCCAGTCCTACCCACTTTGTGCCCTTTCTGAGCACTAAACTATAGTCCAGTCACAAGGATTGTGCCCAAGTCAGATGAGTTCACTATCAACTTTTAGCCTTGCCTTCATCTGATGTGAAAACTGGAAGAATGCCTTTTGCTAACACAGATGGTTAGTGATCATAAGACTCCTGGGAGGGCAGAGGGACAGAGAAATGCCAGATGTGGTCAGTGCCGGCTGTGCTTCTCACTCAATAGTCAGACTCTATTTTTACCTTTGACCCCTCTAAGTTCCTCTGTACTCCTTTGGTGGTTCCCAGTGCAGCTGCTAATAAGCCAGCATCATCTGTCTGCCCCATCCTTCCTACCTGTTGTAAATTACCCATAATAAGCTTCGTATTGTGCTTAATGGAGTTGCGTGCTTGGTTTTTTCCATCTCAAAATTCTTTCTCAGTTCGGAGGTTATTATTCAGTATCTTTATGGGCCACTCTGATGGCTCAGTGGGTAAAGAATCTGCTTACAGTGCAGGAGACACAGGAGACACGAGTTCTATCGCTGGGTCGAGAAGATCCCCTGGGGAAGGAAATGGCCACCCACTCCAGTGTTCTTGCCTAAGAATATCTTCACCTCCCAACAATTAGACAATCTCTTCACCATGTAGTGGCAGAAGCTTGGAGGACCAAACAACTGCCTAAAGGCACACAGCTTGGCTGTGATGGGACTGGACTATAGCCCATATGGCTTCTGACCCCCTGTCCGTGCATCATCTCCAATAGAAGATGGGGAAGGAGCATTTCTTTGGAATTGTTCTAGGGCATGACTGTCCTTATGCAGAAAACACAGAGAAAGGGATGAGGCCCTCAGAGTCTGCTCAAAAAGTTCAGGAGTGTAAGAATAAGCCCATTATTCTTTATGCATTTAAAACTTTTTTTTTTTTAATAATGCTCTTCACATGTCATAACAGAGCTGAACATGAATTTAGAAGCTGTTTGAAAATTTTATACACTGGAATTTCAAAATAGACAACTTAATAGTCTGCTTGGATGTTAAATGAGTCACTTGAAATTAAAAGATTCTCTATTTTTCAGAACTGGTGGGATAATTGTCAGAGACTATTTATGGGAATGCTCTGACCTGAGCCTTCATAAATATTGAATGGCCAGTTTAACACTAAATACTTTCCAGTATACAGACTGCAGCTTTCTTGATCAATTTCAGAGGCTAAGCCCTGAGCTGGGTTAGGACATGGAAGCAGTGTTTAAGACCTGAATGTTTAAACTCAGTCCCACAGAAGAGATCATCCAATTTTGACCTGGCTGAGCAACCAGTAAGAATTTTTTTCATTAAATCACCAAATTTATGTCTTGCCCTATTCTTATTTATGTACATGGTAACTATTCCGGCATTATACACTCAAAGTTAAGAGAACCCCCTCCCTCTGTTAGCATAATTGATTGTCTTATCCTAGAAGGGCAGTCTGCCTGGTCCACCAGGGCACCTGGCCTCTGCTGCCTTCCCCCACACCCATGTTTCTCTTGGGATGCACATAGGCAGTGGGGAGATAGGCCCTCCAAACTTGAAAACAAGAGTCAGAAACATTTCCAAATGACTCTTGGGGGACTCAACTGGTGAAAATGTAGTAAGTGAGGTGAGGTGAAGTCGCTCAGTCGTGTCCGACTCTTTGCGACCCCGTGGACGGTAACCTACTAGGCTTCTCCATCCATGGGATTCTCCAGGCAAGAATACTGGAGTGGATTGCCATTTCCTTCTCCAGAGGATCTTCCCGACCCAGGGATCGAACCCGGGTCTCCCGCATTGGAGGCAGATGCTTTAACCTCTGAGCCACCAGTCCACGGGGTCTGTAGGTAGTAAGTACTAAGAGCAAAAGGAGACCCTGGACATGAGAGTTCTTTTGTAATCTTGTTGGGGATTTTATTTTTGCCTGCTTATTTCATTAAGTCAACTCAAGTGAGAGTTTTCACCTTAGGAGTTGTGTCTGTGAGACAGAAAATGTCAGTTTGTTCCCAGGTGAAGGGGAGGATAACAGCTTTCCTACTCCCCTGTCAAGGGGTGCATCGTGCAGGCTGTGGCTCCAGGACCAGGTGGGACACCCAGCCACCAGGAATGGAGACTAAGCCACCCTGCAGGGTCCTTGGGGACAGCCTTTTGGCTGCAGGCTTCTGGAACACCCCTCTCCTGAGGACCCTCTCTAGCTATGGTCAGTGACAGTCGCGAGGGAGGACTCTGACAGTACAAAGACATCATGAAGCGGTTACGACCTGCTCTTGGGGAAAGAGGTTTTCCCAGGTGGCTCAAGTGGCAAAGAATCCACCTGCCAATGCAGGAGACTCAGGCAACTTGGGTTCGATCCCTGAGTCAGTAAGATCCACTGGAAGAGGTCATGGCAACCCACTCCCAATATTCTTGCCTGGAAAATTCCATGAACAGAGGAGCCTGGCAGGCTATAATTATAATTCATGAGGTCACAAAGAGTCGGACATGACTGAGCACACACACACTTGGGGAAAGAAGAAAATGAGGTTTCCAGAATCCGCCCTACCAAACTGCGCCAATACTATTGATAATTCCCTCTCTTTTCCAGGTGTTAAATGGAGCCAATTACATAATAATTCATCTTCTGAAAATTAACTTAGCCTTGGGGAGCTGGAGGGATGATTTTGCATAGGAGATTGTTTGATGAGACAGCCCTCCTCTCCCCTCTGCCTCATGTAGGCAGAGCAAAAGGTAGGAATTGAGGGCAGAGGTGCCAGGCTGTTTCTGTCACCCCTACCATGGGTACCATCGCCCCCATTCTTGTCACTTTCCTGCACTGCAGTGCACTAGGAAAGTTCTCCCAGCAGGGCGACAAGCACAGGCAGCTTCCAGAAAGTGAATTTAATCTCCTGGCTTTAGAGTCCTAATTTCTGACCACTTTCCAGGGTGAGGCAGCAACGGATCAGGCAGAACATTTTCTGAGGAACTCCAGGAGAAAATGCAGGCAGGAGAAGAGCTTTGGACAACACCTTCCAAATCCCAATGAAAAGGATCCGTTGTAACCCAGAGGCAGAAGGGGTAAACTTCAACCGGTTGGTTGAGAGCCATCAAGTTCTGGAGCAAACCTGACCAATATCAGCAACCATTGGCAGCATGAGATCCAGGGCTTTGTGGGGGCCGGGTTTCTTGCATCTTCATCACCACAGCCTCTGCAAGGGTAGGCTCTGGTCTCCCATGGGATGGATTACCACAGCAGGTCTCCTCTTGGAAGCCATCTTGCTGCTCAGCAGGAATGGTGGCACCCACGTACACAACACACACCCCTCGTGCCAGCAGTGAGCCTACACCCTTCTATTGCTTCCAAGAAACCTAATGAAATGCAAGTGTGTGGGAGTGACAGTAGGGATAAGCTTAAATTTGCTGTAAATAACATTTTTAAAAGGAATTCATTTACAGGCATTTATACTTTACTGTAACTAATTTCTTGCCACATAGCTATGGATGAGAATCCCCAGCCTATCCATAGGATTGGGCGGTTTCTACTCAAATGCCTTGGGGACTGGAGTCTGGACTCTTTCTCCTGGTAGGGTTGACCTCTTGCCCTGTATTTCCAACTATAGGTTGATGTCCTATTCTGTTGAGGCACATTGGTAACACTTTTTCAGTGCTTACATGAGTTGCCAAATAGTTTTGCCTAGTCACTTGCAGATGGGTTTCCATCATTTACACACAGGATCAAACATGACTTTGCCATGATGGACTGCTGGTTACATCCCTTGAGGATAAGCCTAGGAGCTGGGATGGTGACCCCAAACCTGGTCAAGCCCCCACTGTGGTCTCCCTCAAAATAATAATTTGAAGCATGTAAAAACTGACATGAAATTCAATGTCAGTGACCACAACCTGAGTTTTGCACTGACACCACATTTTCACTCATTTATCCACCGTCTGTGACTGCTTCTATGGCAACATGGCAGAATGGAGGAGTCATAATGGGCCGTATATGATGCCCTTGTTGCTTTGCACAGCTGCTCAGTTATAACCGGGTGCTGCGAACTGCAGTCACACCTTGACCACATTTCAAGGGCCATATAGTGACATTTCAAAATTCTTTTTATTACTCGCTTATACTCATCATAACAAATCAAGACAAGTGAATTCTGTTGTATTCTTAAGGTACAATAGAATTTTGCTATTAAATTAGATATCAAAGCATAGTTTTAGACTCACAGACATGGAGAACAGACTTGTGGTTGCCTGCGGGGAGGGGCTTGAGGAGGGATGGACTGGGAGTTTGGAGTCAGCAATGCAAACTATTATATGTAGAATGGATGAACAAGGTCCTACTGTAGAGCACAGGGAATGATATTGAATATCCTGGGATAGACCATCATCTAAAAGAATATTAAAAAGAATATATAACTGAATCACTGCTGTACAGCAGAGATTCATACAAAACTGCAAATCAACTATACTTCAATAAAAATATATTTTTTAAAAAGCATGGTTGTATTATGCAAGGACACGGGCTGTGCTGAAAGAACACAATGCATGTTGATATAATTAGATAAGCATTCATCACAGAAAAGCTGTGGTCAGAAAATTTTTTTAATTTTAAAATGGAATATCTCCTTATAGCAGAATTTCTTCCCCCCCCCCCACAAAAAAAATGAAAATAAGTCTTCAATCAAAATAAGTTTCCAAGGAGTTCATTTGTTATCCAAGCAAGGAAAACTGTTTACCGGTGGTGAATTAATCAAATAATATTTGATTATGCAGCTGAAGACATGTGTCCAGACAAAATGAATTTGATTATTCATTTTTAGAGGAAGTTATTCAGAGAATTAGGACTTCTCTAGTGGCTCAGTGGTAAAGAATCCACCTGCCAATGTAGGAGACATGAGTTTGATCCCTGGGGTGGGAAGATCCCCTGGGAAAGGAAATAGCACCCACTCCGGTATTCTTGTCTGGAAAATTCCATGGATGGAAGAGCCTGGCAGGCTAGAGTCTATGGGGTCACAAAGAGTGACATGATTGATCAACTGAATAACAGCTCAAAGAATTGAGGGTGTAGGGGCAACATCAATGGAACATTTTTAAAAACCAAAGCAAATGATTTTGAGTCATTTTCTTTGGCTCTCGATGAGTCAACAGATATTACTGATAATACCATTAATTGAGGCATCAACAGCAACTTTTTTAAAAAAAGTTTTATTTTGTATTGGGACCTGCCTCCTGAGAAATCTGTATGCAAGTCAGGAAGCAACAGAACTGGACATGGAACAACAGACTGGTTCCAAATAGGAAAAGGAGTACGTCAAGACTGTATATTGTCACCCTGCTTATTTAACTTCTATGCAGAGTACATCATGAGAAACACTGGACTGGAAGGAACACAACCTGAAATCAAGATTGCCGGGAGAAATATCAATAACCTCAGATATGCAGATGACACCACCCTTATGGCAGAAAGTGAAGAGGAGCTAAAAAGCCTCTTGATGAAAGTGAAAGAGGAGAGTGAAAAAGTTGGCTTAAAGCTCAACATTCAGAAAACGAAGATCATGGCATCTGGCCCCATCACTTCATGGGAAATAGATGGGGAAACAGTAGAAACAGTGTCAGATCCTTATGGCAGAAAGTGAAGAGGAGCTAAAAAGCCTCTTGATGAAAGTGAAAGAGGAGAGTGAAAAAGTTGGCTTAAAGCTCAACATTCAGAAAACGAAGATCAAGGCATCTGGTCCCATCACTTCATGGGAAATAGATGGGGAAACAGTAGAAACAGTGTCAAACTTTATTTTTTGGGGCTCCCAAATCACTGCAGATGGTGACTGCAGCCATGAAATTAAAAGACGCTTACTCCTTGGAAGAAAAGTTATGACCAACCTAGAAAGTATATTCAAAAGCAGAGACATTACTTTGCCGACTAAGGTCCGTCTAGTCAAGGCTATGGTTTTTCCTGTGGTCATGTATGGATGTGAGAGTTGGACTGTGAAGAAGGCTGAGTGCCGAAGAATTGATGCTTTTGAACGGTGATGTTGGAGAAGACTCTTGAGAGTCCCTTGGACTGCAAGGAGATCCAATCAGTCCATTCTGAAGGAGATCAGCCCTGGCATTTCTTTGGAAGGAAAGATGCTAAAGCTGAAACTCCAGTACTTTGGCCACCTCATGCAAAGAGTTGACTCATTGGAAAAGACTCTGATGCTGGGAAGGATTGAGGGCAGAAGGAGAAGGGGATGACAGAGGATGAGATGGCTGGATGGCATCACCGACTCAATGAACATGAGTCTGAGTGAACTCCGGGAGTTGGTGATGGACAGGGAGGCCTGGCATGCTGCGTTCATGGGGTCGCAAAGAGTCGGACACGATTGAGCGACTGAACTGAACTGAACAGTTGATTAACAATGCTGTGTTAATATCAGGTGTACAGAAGTAACTCAGTTGTACATATACATGTAGTTGTTCATGTATACATGAATACATGTATACATGTATACATGTTTTCAAATTCCTTTCCCATGTAGGCTATTACAGAGTACTGAACAGAGTTCCCTGTGCTATATAGTAGGTTCTTGTTGATTATCTATTTTAAATACAGCAGTGTGTACATGTTAGTCCCAAACGCTCAAGCAAGTTTGCAGGGATGGAAGAATTAGCCTCTGAATAGTTGGCATGGAACAATTACAGGTGAGAATATTATCAGAGACATTGAGAAAACACTAATTCAGGACAATGTGAAATAGAATCTAAAAACACAATGATGGTAATGTGTGGAGCAGCAGCTATTTTGCAGAAGGATGTGAATCTTTTTGAATTTATTATGCAATGACACTACAGCTGTGTATTATTGAACCAGTGGTCCCAGTGGTGAATTTCCTTCATTCACATGGATGCCAATTCTGTGAATTTTTGTCAGCAATAGGAGTTGAATAGTTCAACTTTCCTGGCCACATAGCAGTCTGGTGGCTTAGCAAGGGTAAGTTTCATTGTGATTATCTGAGCACAGGATCAATATTGGAGTTTTTCAAAGCACCTTCATCCACTGTTATTGAATACTGAATGGCTTTGTAAATTCAGTTTTGCTGCAGCCGTTGATGTTTCTTAATGAATTCAACCTCCATACCTGAACTTCCTTGAAACTCTCTCTTCCTAGGGACGGTTGATAACTTCTTGCTATTTACTCTCAAAATGCTGGCTCTAGTGCTTACACACTTGCCTTTTAGATGCCAGTGATACCCAAGTCTCTACCTTCTGCCTGTCGTTCTTTCTCCTCTTTGACTCCATCTACACCTATAGCTGGACTTGCCCCGTGGCTCAGTGGTAAAGAATCCACCTGCAATGCAGGAGACACAGGAGACAAGAGCTAGATTCCTGAGTCGGGAAGATTCCCTGGAGAAGGGAATGGCAACCCACTCCAGTCTTCTTGCCTGGAGAATCCCATGGAATGAGGAACCTGGTGGGCTACAGTCCATAGGGTCACAATCAGACGTGACTAAAGCGACTGAGCATGCACACACACCTATAGCTGCAACAGTCCCATATTGTACCTATTCTCAGAATTCAATGGTGGCTCAGCAGTTAAAGCATCTGTCTGGAATGCGGGAGACCTGGGTTTGATCCCTGGGTCGGGAAGATCCCCTGGAGAAGGAAATGGCAATCTACTCCAGTATTCTTGCCTGGAGAATCCCATGGACGGAGGAGCCTGGTAGGCTACAGTCCATGGGGTCACAAAGAGTCGGACACGACTGAGCGACTTCACTTTCACTTTTTCACTTTTCAGATTCAATATCTAGCCCAGACCTCTGTTGATTTCCAAACCCATTTTTTTAAATTAATTTTTATTTTTTAGTTTGTTTTGCTTTACAATACTGTATTTGTTTTGCTATACATTGACATGAATCAGCCATGAGTGTACATGAACTCCCAATCCCGACCCCCACCTCCCGCCTCCCGCCCCACACCATCTCTCTGGATTATCCCCGTGCATCAGTCCCAAGCATCCTGCATCCCTCATCGAACCTAGACCGGTGATTCATTTCACTTATGATATCATACATGTTACATTGCCACTCTCCCAAATCATCCCACCTTCTTCCTCTCCCACAGAGTCCAAAAGGCTGTTCTATACATCTGTGTCTCTTTTGCTGTCTCGCATACAGGTTTATCATTACCATCTTTCTAAATTCCATATATATGTCTAAGTATACTGTATTGGTGTTTTTCTTTCTGGGTTACTTCACTCTGTTTAATCAGCTCCAGCTTTATCCACCACACCAGTCAGAATGGCTGCGATCCAAAAGTCAACAAGCAATAAATGCTGGAGAGGGTGTGGAGAAAAGGAAACCCTCTTACACTGTTGGTGGGAATGCAAATTAGTACAGCCACTATGGAGAACAGTGTGGAGATTCCTTTAAAAATTGCAAATAGAACTGCCTTATGATCCAGCGATCCCACTGCTGGGCATACACACCGAGGAAACCAGAATTGAAAGAGCCACATGTACCCCAATGTTCATCGCAGCACTATTTATAATAGCCAGGACATGGAAGCAACCTAGATGTCCATCAGCAGATGAATGGATAAGAAAGCTGTGGTACAAACAGAGTCCAAAAGGCTGTTCTATACATCTGTGTCTCTTTTGCTGTCTCGCATACAGGTTTATCATTACCATCTTTCTAAATTCCATATATATGTCTAAGTATACTGTATTGGTGTTTTTCTTTCTGGGTTACTTCACTCTGTTTAATCAGCTCCAGCTTTATCCACCACACCAGTCAGAATGGCTGCGATCCAAAAGTCAACAAGCAATAAATGCTGGAGAGGGTGTGGAGAAAAGGAAACCCTCTTACACTGTTGGTGGGAATGCAAATTAGTACAGCCACTATGGAGAACAGTGTGGAGATTCCTTTAAAAATTGCAAATAGAACTGCCTTATGATCCAGCGATCCCACTGCTGGGCATACACACCGAGGAAACCAGAATTGAAAGAGCCACATGTACCCCAATGTTCATCGCAGCACTATTTATAATAGCCAGGACATGGAAGCAACCTAGATGTCCATCAGCAGATGAATGGATAAGAAAGCTGTGGTACATATACACAATGGAGTATTACTCAGCCATTAAAAAGAATACATTTGAATCAGTTCTAATGAGGTGGATGAAGCTGGAGCCAATTATACAAACCCATATTTCCAGTTGCCTACTGGACATGTTAACTTGGATATTTCAGATACTTTAAATTTAACATGTCCAGAGCAATTCAGGGATCCCCAAGACCATTCAGGGTTGATGATTCACTAGGACTTATGACCTAAGAAAAGCTGTTACCTTCATGGCTATGATTTATTACAGCTAAAGGATACAGACTAAAAGCCACAGAGTGGAAAACTATAAGAAACCAATGCAGGCAGGAGTACTAATGGTCAGACCAAATAAAGATAAGGATAATCAAATCAGATGAAAAACCAGGACCAGCTGAGGTTCTTGCTGAGGGCAAAGGGAATACAAAAGGGTAATGAAGAGAAGGTAGTTACAAATACCAGCGAGTAAAGATGGCTGGCTTCAAAACATATATTTGGTTGTTATGAGTATCTTTTAATTGTTTTGAATAAGTCAGTGACATTTACTGCATACATGTATGTGACTAGTGACATAGAGCATAATTCAAATGTGGGGCCCTTTTGGTTGACTATCATTGCATTTAAACAATTAAAAGCCAAAAAAGGCAAAAAAAAAAAAAAAAAAAAAAGATATTTTGTTCAGCATAGGGAAAGACAGCCCTTATTTTGTAATAACTTTAAATGGAGTATAATCTATAAAAATAATGAATCAAAAAATAAAGAAAATGAAAAAAAAAGTTGAATGTACATTATGTAAGGAATGTAAAACTCAAAGACCATGATTATAAATGTTCTCTAAAGTATTTCAATGCCATACTGTCAGTGCTCAATAAATTTTAAATAGTAAAAAGTGAAGTTATAAAAAAAAAGAAATCAACAAAGCAGTAAGGCACATGGGCAAAACCCATGGCCCAGGAGAAACCAAGCTCAGGCTTCCAGGCATCCTCTCCCAGGAAAGTCACGACAGTGTGTGACAACACCTGTGAAGTGCTTCCAACCAAGGAAGCTCACCCAGGCCTTGGCATCCTGGGTTTTTATTGGGAGTCCGTCACGTAGGTGTGTGGCACCCATGTGAATGATCTCATCTATTCAGATGCCAGCAAAAGCAGGCATTCACCATTAGTCACACTGTACATGTTGTTGCTGCAGTCAGGCCTGACTCTGCGTGATCCTATGGACTGTAGCCTGCCAGGCTCCTCTATCCATGGGATTCTCCAGGCAAGAATACTGGAGTGGGTTGCCATGCCCTCCTCTAGTGAATACTCCTGATCCAGGGATTGAACCCCTGTCTCTCACATCTCCTGCATTGGCAGTCAGGTTCTTTAGCACTAGCACCACCTGGGAAGCCCATAATAAACTTATGTGATAAACATGTGGTCACACTGGTACAGCATAGCCCAAGGCTTCATGCATATGTTGTTCAGGCCCTCAGTTGTGTCCAACTCTTTGCAACCCCATGGGCTGCAGCATGCCAAGCTTCCCTGTTCTTCACTATCTCCCAGAGTGGGATCAAACTCATGTCATTGAATTGATGATGCCATCCAACCATCTCATCCTCTGTCGTCCCCTTCTCCTCATGCCCTCAATCTTTCCCAGCATCAAGGTCTTTTCCAATGAGCTGGCTCTTTGAATCAGGTGGCCAAAGTATTGGAGCTTCAGCTTCAGCATTAGTCCTTCCAATGAATATTCAAGGTTAATTTCTTTTAGGATTGACTGGTTTGATGTCCTTGCTGTCCAAGGGACTCTCAAGAGTCTTCTCCAGTATATAAAAATATTCTTATAGGGAAGAATATTCCAAGAACTCAGAGGTTATTTCTTAGGAGTCAGCTGAGGGCCAATCCTGAAGGCAGAACTTTCTAGGAAGTAATGTGCAGGTAACCCAGGGCTACAGAGTTAATTCTTTTCTGCACAACTTCCCAGAGCTGTTCTTCCTTAACTGTACCGTCTGCCATTACCTGAGGAATCAGCCTAGAGTGCTTTGCTTAACCCCAGCATCCAATCAGATCTGCCTGTAAGTCCATTCCCTTTCTCAAATCACTTCTTACATGGAATGTGGCAAACTGGATTCATCTCCATTATGCTTTCCTTCCAGCAGTTCTCCCTATTGCTTCTATCTGGAAATCAGGACAATGACAACTGCTGTGACAGAAGTATGCACAATTTAGGCATTGGTGATAAACGCTGTAATAGAGGAATGCTCGTGGTGCTGTGATGAGAAACGGGGGGAACAGTCTGCTTGTGCCATGCTCCTGCTCGACGTACAGCGTCACCAAGAGGATACATTCAAAATCCCTTGTATCCAAGACCCCTTAGCCTGGCCCCTTGCCTATCTTCCCACTGGTTTCCTAGGTCCTTTACTCTATGCAAACAGAACCACTTAGAGTTTCAATAAAGTTCATTTAGTTTTGAAACCGTTCACCTCAGATTGGGACTTGAACCGGCCAAAACACAGTCTTCCAACTGAGGTCACACACAGTTTCAGGACCTAATGAAACTCAGGTTCTTGATATCTCATCACAGAAAGAATTCCATGAGAGATAAAGGACAGGTAAGAGGTGGATTTATTTAGAGGGAAACATTTCACAGAATGTGGGTCATCTCAGAAGGTAAAAGCAGCCTCGAAATGTGGTGTGGTTAACTTTTACTGGCTGGGCAATTTCATAGGTTAATGAGTAGGAGGATTATTTCAACTGTTTTGGGGAAGGGGAGGAGATTTTCAGGAATTGAGCCACTGCCCACTTTCTGGTCTTTGAAGCTCAACTTTGGAAGTATCATAGCACCTGTGAGCGCATCATTTAACTTGCTGGGGTGGTACAATAAGCATATACTGAGGCTTAAGATCTAGTGGAAGTTGACTTGTTCACCATCTTGGATTCATTTGGTTCTATCAGTTTGTCTTTCAAAAGTCGTGCTCTGCCCCTTTCCCTCGTTTCAATTTGACCTTGACTGTTCTGTTTCCTTTACCTGGAATGTCTACTCTTCAATATTCAGCTCAAACATCTTCTCTGATTTCCTACCTCCTACTCGAAGATGCTGCCCTCCCTCCATCCCACTTCTCTGATCCTCAGAGCATTCTGATACTTCTACTGCATTAATTTTCCAACTGCCTTCAATGGTTCATTCGTTTCCCCTTGGAAGATTGTTAGTTTCTGACAACAATCAAGTTATCTTCAAGGCCACAGCCCTTGCACCTAGCACTACGATCCTAATAGCTCAATAAATATTTGCTGCGAGAACAAAAGAAAGTTAAATTCTGGGAGAAGAGAGGTGACTGCCTGCTTATAGAAGGAGGAGTTGTGTAGACACAAGAACTTTTGAGTTACTATTAAAGGAAAATAGACGTTATCAGATTGAGAGAAAATGCCATAATTTTAATTCGATTCCTATGCTCCATTATATATTAGCTGTGTGGCACTGGGCAAAATTCTCTCTCCTTGGTTCAGTTTTCTCACCTGTCAAGCGAGGATAACTATTATTGCTCCTACCTATAAAGTTGTCAGGAGAAGTAAGAGAAATTGCTTATTATGGCTTAGTGTCCCATCTGGAACACAACAAGGGCTATTTGAATTAGATAAGTTTCTATCCACAAAGATCAGTTTGTGTTACAGATGTGCCGATCGAGGGAAGCTGGCATGGAATTCTGAGAGGCTCCCCAGCAGCCTCCACTATAAACGGTTCACTAGAAGGTTGCTCTTTTCTATCAGATCTGCTCTCACACAACACACTCCTGAGACCAGCATCTGCAAAGCTGCTCAGTAATCAACACAGGGCTTTTGGGAGGAAATAGGGTTATGGGCACAACACTCAAAAAACTCCATCAGTGACAAAAAACAAAAGTCCTGATAAAATCAACAGCAGCGTTTTATACAGTTTAAGGGGTTAAGAAACGCATGAACACTACAATAAATATGGAACTTTAACCTTGCGAAAGACTGGAAGTTTGCTTGAGGAAGGGGTGTTGGAAATGTCGTTATAGCTTGTGAGTTACTGTAAAGTGGTGGCAGAAGGTCGTCTGAAATGGAAAGGGAAACTATAATGCTAAATAAGAGCAGGCATTGCTGTCACACACATGATAAACTGAGGTTGCTGGTGGATATTTAAGGTGTCTGTGTGTTTTTTCCTCCCTACCCAGGTCAGTTCGGCTGGGGGTGGTTTTTTGCATTCATCTGCAGTGTTTCTCGTACATAAGCAAATGCAAATTTTGCTCTGTGATTAAATCATTCCCAAATATATCAATCACACTGAGACAAATGTGGTTGTGTGCTGTTTGTAAACCAAGTATTTTAGGAGAACTGCTCAGTAAGATAGACGATAACTCAATTCTATCTTTTGGAAACCATATCTGAGGAATGAATTAAAGGGAGCAGTTTTGAAGGGATTAGGATTCAACAATCGAAACTCAAGTCAGAGTTCTGGTTACTTAGAGGAGCCTTCAGCCACACACACAGCCACACACACTTCATCCTGCTTCACACCTCTGGTGTGGACCTCATTACAAACAACTCCCTGTTCATTTCTGAAAATTATCAGTTTGAACAGTAATTCATAGATTTTAAATTAAAAGCATGAATTGGTTTCCTCAGATCTTGCCTTTGATAAAGATGAGCAATCGTGTGTCACAAAAGGATCAAAGCTGAACTAATTCCAATTAAAATTTTCCATGGTTTCTTTAAAATCAAAATAATTTCTTAGAACTAACATATGCCACAGTTTTCTGTGACTAGTTGTTGATCCATTTTTCTTTAGGGCATTAAGTCTAGAACAAATAACTGTTTGGAAAAGTTTGCTTTCACTAAATAATTTACAGAGATTTACACTACGTAATATTTTTCACTTAAAATTTAAGGAATGAAACTATCAAAAATAATCTATCAACTAGTTACTTTTCCAGGTAAAAGCGACTGATAAAGGAAAAAGTCTAAAAGAGTTTAAGCTGATACTTCACAAAGCATTACACTCCTGGGCAGCTCTGAAAGGGCTGTTTCATTGAACTTTTTCTTGAATATAAAATTAGGGGAGGGGGGAGGTTATTTTGAAAGTCAGAGTTATAAGTATTTGGGGTAAATTAATTAGGACATTACAATCTGATAATAACCTCAGGGGCTCACAGGACAAGAAACAGACACTCGTTAGGGCTGAGAACCAGCAGAGTCTTATCCCACTCCTGGCTGGACAGTTTCCACCTCAGCTTAGACACCAGGTACATTAGAGAATTGGGTCCAGAGAACTGGAATGGAGGCAGGTTCTAGAAAGTCTGAGGGCTTAGGGAACATGCAAAATCTGCTTTTTTTTTTCCCCCCTTAATCAGTGCACTGGGTTGGGGCAAGCTTTGCTTTAATGGAGCACTGTAACCAGAAAACTAAATATCTAAATGCAGACACAGCAGGGGAACTAGAAAAGCTCCAGCTGCCCTGCAAGCAGCTGTTCTTTTTCAACTAAGTCAAATATTCATACAAATTACTTCATTCTACTACTGTAACATTCATTTTTCATGGTGACATCTGAGAAAGGTTACTGGACCACTGGACAAAACAATCTTTTGGCCACTGTGACTACAGTCACAGAGGGACATGGCGCACAGACTAAGAACAAAAATCCTGGCAGGAAGAAGGCTGTCTAGGCATGTCTTAGCATTACTCAGTGGCCTTTCCTTATATTATTTGCTATTAATTTAGCTACTTCAATTAGATCCTTAATGTCCTAAACTTGAAATGGTAGAGATTCAGCTCACGGTCACCATTCACAGAAACAAGGGGGAGTCTCGTCTGTGGACCAAGTGATCAGTATCTTTGGTGTTGAAGATGATAGCATGGTGGATTATGGGTTGAGAACTGTACAGTTTCATTTAAAAAGTCATACAGAAGGTACTACAGCAGTTTGGAATAAGCTGAAATTTAGGGATTGGAAGATCTGGGGTTTTAAGTTCTGATTCTGTCACTTGTTATGTGAACTTGCATTTGTCCCTTGACATCTGGGTCTGTTACCAAGTCTCTAAAAATAGGAAGGTTAACCAGAATTGAAAGAGATACGTGTACCCCAATGTTCATCACAGCACTGTTTATAATAGCCAGGACATGGAAGCAACCTAGATGTCCATCAGCAGATGAATGGATAAGAAAGCTGTGGTACATATACACAATGGAGTATTACTCAGCCATTAAAAAGAATACATTTGAATCAGCTCTAATGAGGTGGATGAAACTGGAGCCTATTATACAGAGTGAAGTAAGCCAGAAAGAAAAAATACCAATACAGTATACTAATGCATATATATGGAATTTAGAAAGATGGTAACAATAACCCTGTATGCGAGACAGCAAGAGACACAGCTGCATAGAATAGTCTTATGGACTCTGTGGGAGAGGGAGAGGGTGGGATGATTTGGGAGAATGGCATTGAAACATGTATAATATCATATAAGAAACGAATCACCAGTCCAGGTTTTATGCAGGATACAGGATGCCTGGGGCTGGTGCACTGGGAAGACCTGGAGGGAAGGTATGGAGAGGGAGGAGGGAGGGGGTTCAGGATGGGGAATATGTGTACACCTCTAGTATACTAATGCATATATATGGAATTTAGAAAGATGGTAACAATAACCCTGTATGCGAGACAGCAAGAGACACAGCTGCATAGAATAGTCTTATGGACTCTGTGGGAGAGGGAGAGGGTGGGATGATTTGGGAGAATGGCATTGAAACATGTATAATATCATATAAGAAACGAATCACCAGTCCAGGTTTTATGCAGGATACAGGATGCCTGGGGCTGGTGCACTGGGAAGACCTGGAGGGAAGGTATGGAGAGGGAGGAGGGAGGGGGTTCAGGATGGGGAATATGTGTACACCTCTGGCAGATTTATGTTGCTGTATGGCAAAACCAATACAATATTGTAAAGTAATTACCCTCCAATTAAAATAAATAAATTTTTTAAAAGTACATAGTACACAGATGTATTGTACAGCA